>WYDI02018181.1:0-26681 GCA_009867235.2 Psittacus erithacus
TTGTGTTATACCTTAGTTACTGGACTGTTCTTATCTCAGCCCATGGGAGTTACATTCTTTCGATTCTCCTCCCCATCTCTCTGGGAGCTGAGGGAGGAAGGGGGTAGAGTGAGTGAGCGGGCTGCATGGATGGGCTTAAACCACAACTCCTACACATCAGGGTTTGCATATGGTTTGCAAGGCACTTTTCCAGCTTGTGAAGGTTATTTAGCACGCCAGTCCCATCTTTAATGTACTTCCAGCCCATTTCAGTTTGGTACGAATCATGTATTTTAAAAGGGCATATTCTCTATTTAATTCTGTAAGTTATTAATGTACTGAAGAGTGGCCTCAGTGCAGCTGAATGGGAATCCCCTCTCAGTACAAATTCAAAGTTTGACCAAAAATTGTTGATAGCTATTCTCCAAACTGTCTACCAGTCATATTTGTTCCTACTTCACAATGGCTTAATCAACACCACACCTCCCTCACTTGTACCTGGGGACACTGTGTAATAGACAGTCAATATTACAGTAAAGTAAGTCAAGATAGGTAACATCTGGTGTTACTCCCTTAATGTCCTTTCAGAGAAGGAAATTCAGTTGTTTTGTCTTAGTTTGCTCTTTTTTTCTTGACAGTTACTCAACTCCTTGTTCCAAGTGAGTACAGAGTTTGTTTTATCATTTGTTGTAATATTATTCTGTGAAGTTGAAGATAAGCTGGCCTCATAACCTCAGATAACAAGCTGCACTAACCCTGAATTCCTATTTTCTCCCCCTTGCAAAGCTGGTGGAGTTATTTCTGTACTGTGACACACAAAACAAATCCAACTGGTCCAACTGCTTAGGCACAGAATCGCTTTTTGAACACTTGCACAGACATACTCTAAAAACTCAGAGATTTTTAAGCACCTTGTGGCAGTCAGCTGTTTCAAGCCAACAACTTCAACCATAAGCAGTTTGCTCATCTCTCCTCTTACAGCATATCTTGCATATGATCTCTGAAACATTATAATTTTCAAGTCAAAGGCTTAGGAAGAAAATAAAAATCAGCAAGTGATAATATAAGAAGTAGGTAAAAGCCTATCAGCAACTAAATAGAAGTCTCCTGCCATAAACACTTTCTCCCATAAGGTCCTTGGCCTTCTCATGCTTCTTCTAATGTCAAACAGACAATTCAAACAGCTCCCCAAAAATATGTTAAAACACCTGTTAAGTTTCAAGTAAAGCTTGACTACGGCTTCAGTTTCATAACTGCTTCAAATAATGTCATGATACTCAGCAGATGCTGATATAAGTTAAACTGTTAGCTGAGCAGGTAATAAAATCAAAGTTCTAGGACCAAAAACAGGCTTTAAAATTCAATTTTTTATGGAGCTGTGTGGAAACCTGAGCCCCAAAGCAGTCTAATGTTCATATTAATAATGTATTTATAAGGTACCTCATATTTGTAATAGGTATACATCTTTAATCAGAATAGAACACTACTTGAACTCCAGATCTGTAAAAACACTAATATTGGCAATAATCCCTCTGCCGCAGGTGCTCTATATAATAGCTGTCCAACACCATTGTGAGAAGTCCAAATGATTGATCAATGGATTTTCAGACATTTCTCAAAAAAAAAAGAGCCTTCTTCTCATTCTAACTATATATTTGCCATTAGTAATTGCAACAAACAGTTGTAATCTCACAGACATATATAGGTTAAATTCTTCACAGTCCTTGTGAAGGTCGGGTTCGAAGGCAATTGTTACAAAAGTATTTATATATCCCCCTCATAAGGTGCCATGCAGTGCTGTTTTCCTGGGATCTGGCATGGATTTCTGATCTACTTCTGGGGTCCTATGGCACACGCCAGCTTTATGTACATGGCTAGGATGTATGTACTACACAGAATAAGTACACCAAGCAAAGCATTTCTCGCATGTGACACTGTGCAAATACATGCCCTTACGTGCATATAAGCCTAAACAGTGTAGTGACCTCTTCTTGAGGGTTGATGGCCTTTATCTTTCTTGCTGTTGTTTTTAGGCTTAACATTAATTGAACGGAACAAAACTTTATTTACAGATAAGCAGGTTTTTAAAGATATGAAAATGGCAGTGGCTTTGAAAGTGCCTTTTCTATTATGGAAGTAATGTGAGGACAACTAATTTAGGATTATAACATTAATGAAAATTGATAAAGTGTTTGAGTAGACAGTTGTATGGATTTATCAAGTGAAGCATGCATTTTAAATGTATTAGAAAATGATCATCTGACACTGATTAGGGATGTAACATTTCTCTCTATTGAGATGTGCTTTACATCTGAGAGGCTGCAATGTGTCTTGCAAATGGCTTATATGTTTCTCACTTCCACATGTTCTGCCACTAAATGAATGGAGACACTAGAAAATGCAACTCTAAAAAAGTTCACTGGTTTTCTGTCCAAAGCAGCCTTTTCATTACAAACCAACCTTTTTGCAAGGGCTTTAATCTACTTTGAGATGTTTCTCCTGTATTCCCTTAGCAACCTATGACACAATTAGACAGACATGAAGAAATTTCAGCCCTGTGAACACTTGCCCATGGGAGACATGTAATCCCTGGCAGTAGTGCTTAATCACATTCCTCTGTCAGGTGTCAAACAGAGCAAAGGCACAAACACACAAGCAAGTTTTATTTAGAGGAGCTCAAAAAACCAGCTGAGTGGCAAATTTGGACATCTGTGCCAGACTGCAGCTGTCCTGTTTTTTAGTCTAATCTGTCAAGATAACCATTTCCCCATTCTCTTAAATAAACACAGACTTCCTTGTTTAAACAGGGCAACAGTTCTAACAGAGCACAGGTTTTAATCATTCTCTGCTAAGTACACTAGCAAGAGACTCAAGAAAGAAACAAAATATCCTAACACAAGCTGCTGATTTTGCTGTGATGGAAAAGAGCAGGGTATGAGAACCTCAGATTTCAGATGGGCTTTAAACAAGGAGCTTAAAAGAAAAAAGTGTGATTCAAAAAAAGATGAGCTCTTTTTTTGCCTCTTAATTAAAAGACATCAAATTAAACTCAATTCCACTCTGAAAGAATAATAAGAAAAATTAATGGGGGGAGGATCACTTTTCTTTTCCTATAGGGTATCCTTTCCTACCAGTTCCTTCTCTTACTCAGATTTTGTTAAGGTAGCACTAGTAAAAGCTTTTCCCCAAACAATATAATCATGAAATGAGATAAATGTTGAACAATAGTCTATAGGTAGCTACCGGTTTTAATACTAAAATACAGGAAGATACACCTCTTGAAGAAAGACTATTAAATATAGACAAACATATAAATAAATACAATTAAAATCAGCCATACTTTTTTTCTGAATATTGACTTATCTTTCTATTCTCTTTAGGCTTTTCCCTCTCCTTTTCTATTAGTTCTGATTCATTCCATTCACTTGTGCATCATTTATCTTTTATTTTTTTATTGTTCAGCTTGTTGTTCTCCTGCCTTTCTCTTCTGTAAATATTTGTTCTTTTTCCGTCTGAAAAAAAGCATTTCTTTTCTATTAATTCCTCTCTGCTTTTGTGCCCTGCACCCTTCACTGACCCATACACTTTCTGTCTCCTTCTTCTAAGATCTTTCTCTACTTTTCGTTTCTTTTCTTTTCTTTTTTCTGCTTTCCATTGCATTCTACTGTTTCTTTCTTGCTCGTCTCTACCACATTCATGCTACTTTATCCTTTACCCTCAAAGTCTCCTTTTCCTTGACATTGAATCCCTCCCTTTATCTCTAATTACAGGATTTCCCCAAATCCTAATCTTCTATCTTTTCCTCTTCAACATATGGTGTCTTCTGCCCTTTCATTCCTGATAGGGTCCTTCTTCCTGTCCTGCTCCAGAGGATGCATTTCCCTTGACAGAAATGCTACCCTCCCTTTTTGCTCTTTTACCTCTTTTTACTTGCACTATAGCACCAGCTGAGACCGCATGCTTGGGTATCAGGCTACCCAGGGTGTGGACCTTTCGATTTCCCACAGACAATCCCAATTATTTTCTGCCTGTGAGCCACCTGGATGTATTGTGGGTGTGTACTCTTTGTTGACAGCTTTCTTCTCCCTTGGGATGAGGGTCTTGGCCATATCATTGAAAAAATCCTGATTACAAATTTTCCTCGATAGTTCATATAGACTTCCAAGAGCTATTTTCATGGCACTCTGGTCAAAAGTGTTTCTCCTTGGAAACTATAATTAAAGAAAAGAACAGACAAGGTCTGTAGAAGAATTTTTAAAACACTTCATTCTTGGACAGCACAGGAGCCTCACAGATCCATGCAGAAACAAGAACATCTACGTGTCTTTCAACCAACATTCATCCTTCCTCAGTGATTCTGCAGGCTCAACTTACGATTGAGGCAGCTGTAGTCTTTTTTGCTACTCTCCTGTTCTCCAAGGCCAGTTCATCAGTGAAGTAAAGAGAGCAGGCAGGTCTGGAGAAGATATCCATCTTCCTGTAAAACTTTGCTCAGCCCTGTGAGGTTACTCACCTCTTTGATACCCTGGTTAAATGGCTCATGCCCAGCTCTCAAAGAAAGACTAAGCCGACTGACTTCCATTAGCTTAGACTAACTGTTCTTGGCAAAGACAGTTAGCAAAATGTCCCCTTTGACATTCAGGCTAAAAAATTTAGGCAGCTGATTTTATAGCACAAATGAGATGAAACAATCTGGAAGAGTATCATGGATGGTGAGCCTGAAATACAGTGTTCTTTGACTAAATGAGTTGCAAACTGTCATGGTTTCTTGCACACTAATGTATAGACATTAATTCATCAGTAATGTATAGACACTGGAAATAACATGTCACATACCTGGAAAATAATTCTCTGTCCCAAAAGATGCAGTGATGTACTCAGACCAGATTGAACAAAACAGTAACTCTCCAGTGCTCCAGTAATACAGTTATTCTTTCTTTTCATTGCTAAATAGTGTCAACACCAAGCATTCAGAAAGGAGTTAGTAGCTGAGGATCATAGACAGCTCAGACCCAGAAAGTGCCAGAAGGTGTCCATGAAAGTCCTAGCAAGCACAAAGTCTCAGATAATTGGAAATTGGAAACAAAATGCTGCAAATTCACCTAGAAAGCGTCCCAGGATGAGAGAAATAGTAGTCACAGCCACATGAGGAAGAAGTGATAAAAAAAGCCCTAAAATTACTAATTGGAGGTGGAGCGGTTAGGGGGAGGTGGGGGAAAAAGCAAAGCCTGCCTAGGGCCTGTGACCTGTTAGTGGGTCCAAAGGTGAGTTCCCTTCATACTATGCTCATCAAGCCCAAACTGCAGTTTGCTGTAAGGATTCCTTTAAGTGTCAAGTGCAGCTTGTTGTCCATATTCTCCATCTGAAAACAATGATTTCAAAGTTTTGCAAAGATATCCAAAAGTGATTACACAGAAATCCCTTCTGTTGCTGAAGAGTATGAGCAGCATTAGAAAATCATTAAATCTAGAATTTATCTACAGATATATTTTAGGAATTTCTAAAATTGCACTCTAGTCCTCTGTGCTTACAAAGATATGTCCATCTTGGAGTTTTCTATACATGATATCATACCAGTATTGTGAAAAAAAGGTTGCTTCCTTCAATATTATAAGGTATGTTTTGGAAAAATTTTTCTGTCTGCTTTCTGGGGTCGTCCATCAAAACAATGCGGCGTTGCTGTATGGAGTCTTACACTTGGAAATTTCTGCTGAGAGCTTTTATGTTCATGCAACATTATGGTACCTTCCATCAGTTTTGATAAGGAGACTAAAATTCATGGAAGGATCAAAAATTGGACACAATGTTTGATTTCCCTCCATATGTTCCCTGCAATCCTGCTGTATACGGGGGATAGCTAAACAATTTCATAATCCATCAAACACTTGAACATTCTGCAGTTTTTGGTCACCTGGAGAAATTTACAGCTTGGGGAAAAGGGCATAGTTCCAACACGAATACAAATATTAGTAAAGGCTGAGGTTATAGAGTTAAAGGATTTTCTCACAAAGGGAATATTGTCCTAAAGATTTAAATGTCAGAAGTTTATGTGAGAAAATACCATTTCACTCAGTTAAAAGAAATCAGGTTTTCATATAACTAGTTGCAAAGATCATGAAGTAAGGAATCCAGAGGAAGGCAGAATGGATGCTACAAGAGTCAGAATTGGAATAGAAACATCAGAGGCGCCAGAATGGAGAAAGTGACTAGAAAGGAGAAATTGGATAATGAAGAAATAGGGCTTATCAGACATAGCATATGAGTTATATATCCAGATTTCAAGGCTAGTATAAAACTTGGTCCAGGACTGGCTTGTCTTGCCAAGGCACACTACTAGCTCATGCTCACCTTGCTGCCCACTAGGAGCCTCAGGGCCCTTCTAGTCAGACCCCAGCCTATGCCTTTGCTTTTAATTACTGTGTCCCAAGAGCTGGAATTCATGTTTGAATTTGTTAAACCTCCCGCAGTTCTTTACAACCCAATCTTTCTGTGTATCAATGGGTCTCTATATAGTGGTCATCCCTTCCTGTATATGCACAGGTCTTCTCATTTTGGTGTTATACACAAACTTGGAGCAGGTGCATTCAGTCCTATTATCTTGGTTGGTTATAAGGATATTGGGTACCACTGGTCCCCCTATTCACCCTGAGGAGCTCTTCTTGTGAGTCATAAACAGTTTGACTTTGAGTCACTAACCACCATAGTCAGTTCAGACAGTTTTCCATACATCTTGTGATCTAAGTGTCTAGTCCATATCTCAATAGCTTGTCAGCAAGGACATTGTTGGGGGTTGTGTCAAACACCCTGCTAAAATCAAGCTAAGTGATGTCCTCAGTTTTCCACTCACCACTGAACAAGTTGTTTCACCATAGAAGGTGACCAAATTAGTCACGCACCATTTATCCTTGGTAAATCTGTGTTGGCTTTTCCCGTTCAAACTCTTACCCTCCAAATGCCTGGGTATAATAGCTTACAAAAAGACCCATGCTACAATTTTGCCAAGGACAGTTGTAAAACTTGTAGCATCCTGAATTTGTACCTGTTTTGATCTAATAGTGACTTCCTGTAACTGATTTCAGTTTAACACCATATATATTGGGCACAAAGGAAGTGCCTCCAAAGTTTATGTATAGCACTTGAGGGCAGGTCATGCAAAATAGTACAGTAGAGGTCGATGCTCCAATAACTCATTTTGTCCCTAAGAAGAAATTTGGAGGTTCATTTGGATCTTAGAACATCCTATAGTATAGCTCATGAAACAACTGGAGGGGAAAAAGATAAGAAAAAACTCATCTAGATTGTGAAGAATGTCATCATTACATATGTCAGGGCAAGCACCAGACTTCTTCCATTTTCCCAGTGACCCCATATGTGTCCAATACTGCTGCCCACACACACATGCATACAGAATCTGAACACAGTTATGTCTTGTGTGACTGTAGTATCAATACCTTCACCAGCCTGCCCTTTAAGGCGAACATACATATACTCTTTGAGGGTTTTGTTTGTGAATATGTTCAGCTGTGTGTGAGTGTTTATTTATGTAGGACATGATGTTTTGATTTGTGCTTTAAGATCTCTCTGTTGATGAGCTGTCTCTTGCCTGAGCACCCTAAAATGCCAGGAGATTAGAGGAATATTTTTTTGGTAAATTCAATGGAATACATACTTTAATGCATTTCTTATAGGGCAACTCAAAAGAGGTCTTACAAAATACCAAAACCTTTGCTAAAAGAAGAAATATGTTTTGTAGAATAATTAAATAATGAAGGAATAAAGTTATCACTTATATGTTTCGACTGTAGTATATCCCTGCCTTTACTTTGAGGCAAGGTAATTTAATCTTTTACACCATATATATAACACATAAAGTGACAGAAAGGCTGCATTCTTTTTCATAAGAATGTATTAGCTATTCAACAGAGAGACAGATTCAAGATGCATGTTGCCACAATCGATATTGTTTTATGAATACTTAGTTTATTAGTGTCATAAATAATTAATTCAATCCAGGTAGACTCCTTTAAAAAGCAATTTATTAAGCTGTCCAACAATACAGCAATAGAATAGCAGGAATATACTTTGCTAAGAGGCATAATGTTAAAAAACTTTAGTTATTAGATTAAAAATAAGATAAATACTTTTCTTCTGAACCTGCAGATCAATTGTAGCATTGTCTCATAAAAATTCACAACTATTTAATATAGAAGAACAAAAAAAAGATGTTATTTTAGATAATGAAGATTTTTAAAGTGTAACATACTAGAAGAGATATTTCCTACCTAAAGGAGGTGGAAAATGAATGTATTACTTACTTCAGAATGATTTAAATATTGCTCGATAATTGATGTGCTGCTGCACTAACATGGCATTATAGAGAAGAACTAATTCAAAGCCAATTAGTAGCATTAGATGAAAGTTTTGCTTTGGGGACTTTTATCATTTAGAAGCTAATTTTTATCATTTATTTAAACCCAACAACTTAAGCGTAGGTGGCTATGACTGCCTGCTACATACAGACTCTTGTAGACATGCATGTTCTCAAGTCAGACAGTCCTTGCAGCTCACAGACAGCAGAGCCAGAACAGTTCTGCACATTCAAGCTGTCCCATGGGTATGCAAACATTTTTAACCATGCACCTCCTCACTATTGTAGCTAAGATATAAGGGAAGAACGCAGAGTCCCAGATTTGTCTTCCACTTCAGTCCCACGGAAAGGCAAAGGTTAAAAATGAGAAAAATTAGGCAGAGAGCCCTGTGTGGCCCAGAGAAAAACATGCTATTCTGTGGGGTCCAACACCCCTTACATAAATGGGAGAAAGCTCTATGAATGAGATCATTTTGACTTCTTTTTCTCACATGTTAATGTGGGTTTTCTTTCCTTTAGTTAAAGCAGGTCAGCCGTGCAGCAAGGTTTAGCAGCACATTGCGAACTGCTTCCGAACCCCTGGTGCCTACACTGCAGCTCAGGTCTGAAGGACGTGATATGCACGGTCTTTTCCTGCACTGCAGCCAGTGTGCAAGGGTCCAGCACTCCACAGACAGCTCCCAGAGGGTTCTCTTCAGCAAAGCCCTCCACAGAAGAGTCAGGGAAACTGGCTGGGTTTCAGACCACCTTTCAGGAGCTTATTAAAATCAGATTTGTGTATGTCCAGCTCTCATCAATAGCACATTAAATTTTCATATGGAAGTTCCCCAGCATTTACAATTGAGTGCTGGTGATCACATGCTAGTGACAGTGATAAGCTATCAGACAGACGCTCTTTCTGCTGCCGTTCAGCAGCAATTTTTAATCCTTGGATTACTTTGCCCTCAATTTTTTTCTATAATTTGCTCACAGAATTGTGTACACTCCAGAGAAGTGAATCCAGTTTCTTCTGTTCCCACAGTAATCATGAATTCAAGCTGAAGTGAAAGGGTCAAATTTAAAAGCAAGTAAATGGTGGTATAAATTTCTCATTAGCAAATCGATGCAAATCTGTGAAATCCAGTGTCACTGAAACACAGCTAGCCCTGCATTAAGTGAAAACAAATTTCATTAATTTCTGTGAAAACAGTATGTTTTTTACTCTGTGTTTGATCCACTGGGCCAAATTACCTCTATGCCCTTGACATCACTGTGAATTTGAATAAATTAGGGAGGTCAGCATCTCTGACACAGTGAATGTAAATCTGTGTAATTCACCTGCTGAGAAAGGAATGGAACTGAAGTAGCAAAAAAAAAAAAAAAAAGGAGAAAGTTATACCGACAAAATAAACTTGGTTATCACAACATTTCTGCCGTTCTACTGAACCTTGCTGATGGTGGCAGCTCCTACCTTCCCAAAATGTGCGCTGCATTAACAGATTCATACACCCAATGGGTGTGAAGAGAAGATGGCTGGGAGGTGGGAGGTAACGTGCCCAAAGCTGCTGAGCATACAGAAGAAAATCCTGCCTCTGCCGCCCTGAAGCCTGCCCTTAGCTGGCACTGCCCCAGGCCAAATAACACTGCTGGGGGAAGAAAAGTGGCAGGACCTCTCTGGAGTATTGGCTAAATATGTGCTGAAAGGCAGCAGGTTATCCTATGTGCATTAAAATAATTTAAAACAAATTAGAAATAGCTAGGAATGAGAAGATCCAAACACACTCCCCAAAACCTGTAAGATGTCCCTCAACCAACTAAAGAGTCACCTCACAGCTCTCCACCAGATGCTCTCCTTGTATGCCAGGGAAGATGGTTTGTTTCAGTGCTCTGATGACAGTGGTGCAATTTATTGCTTCTGGTGCTAGAAGAAAAACCTGACACAGGCATCAGCTGATGCTGGGGTGCACTCTGGAACAGCGGTCGACAGCAGCTTGCCACTTCTACATCCACATTTTCTGCATATGCCGATGTGACTCCTGAATCCTCAATGGTTTAGTTAAAAAATAGCCTTTACTCAGTTTTCTGCACTTACAGAACAGTTAACTGATTATTTTACTTTTACCTTTAAAAAATAAAGTGTGTATTTAACTGTCTGAAAATCTATAATGCAGTTTTACACGTATATGTGCACGTATACACATACTTACACATACATATATATCGCAGAATCATTAGCATTGGAAAGGACCTCTGGATATCCCGAACACCCTGCTAAAGCAGGGTCAACCCAGAGCAAGTTACACAAAAATGTGTCCAGGCAGGTTTTGAATGTCTCCAGGGAGGGAGACTCCACAGCCCCCCTGGGCAGCCTGTTCCAGTGCTCTGCCACCCTCAACATAAAGAAGTTCTTCCTCATGCTGAGGTGAAACATCTTGTGGTTTAGTTTATGGCCATTGCTCCTTGTTCTGCTACTGGGCACCACTGAAAGAGTCTGGTACCATCCTCTTGGCACCCACTTTTGAGATATTGATCTGCATTGATGAAATCCTGTCTCAGTCTCTCTTCTCTAGACTGACTGTAGATTGCAGGCCCAGCTCCTGCAATCTCTCCTAAGAGAGATGCTCCAGACTCCTGGTCATCCTTGTGACCTCCATTGTCCCCTCTCCAGTAAAATTAGGTCTAACTATAAGCTTTTTATTCCATTAAATTTTTCATCATTTCTGATTTTCTCCTTTTCAGAAGACACCTTACAGACGTTCTATCACATTACAAACCCACTGTAAGAGACTTGAATTCTCATTACATGTATGCATTACTCAGTTTAGGTCACGTTCGGCAGTAATGTTGTTAAGAAAACCCTCAGCTGCTCTTTTTTTAATTATTTATTTTTCACATTGTCCAGATTTGCTTAATATTGTTTTGTGTTTTTAGCACTGTTGTCTCTGAAAGCCAAGATGAAGTATTATACCGGAGTCCTAATATTGTCTCTGAAAACCGTATGAACAAAGGCATATGTGAAATGTAAGCACTTGGAAAAAAATACTATATTCAACATTGGAATTATATAATGGATCAGATTCTAGTTGGTCCCTTTACGCAGAACTATTTCTTACACACACACGTGCAAGTAATACTAATATACTTTTAAAGGATATGTGTGAATACTTACCTCTGTGTACTTGCCTGCACAAGAACCTTACAGAACTCCTATAGCAGCTAAAATGAATTTGTGAACAAGCCAAAACAGGAAGATAGCACCTACACCTGCGGGTATAAAGGCCACTGAACTGTCTGCCAAACACATAAGGACTCATTCACTTTACCTGGAGGTGACATCAGTGTACGTTCAGGCAGTGTTATCTGGAGTTAGCTCTGTGGTCTGAATTGCTGTCAGGTAACTGTCTGAAAGAAAAGCTGGAACTGCAGCACTGTTCCTCATCTGACACTCACTAAACACACTTTTGGAAATGGTAGAGAAGTGCAATAAATTTCAGGACTGTAGAATTGAGGACACACAATCTGGATTCAAATTCTTGGCTCTGAATGCTTTAGATTTCAGATCTGGATCACAATCTAAGCAGACAGCCAGTGTTGTATTTGCTGTGGCCAAAGTCTCATGTGAGCTGCCAATTTCACTTCCTATTAAAATAGCAGGAATTTTATGAAAGCAGCTGTTCTGGAGAGGGCCTGGGTTTTTGGAGATTTGTTTGTTTGTATTGTTGGTTGGGTATTTTTTTGCTGTTCTCCACAATTACTTCAGCTGATTTGCCTTTATCTACCTTGCACCATACTCAAACTCTGAGAAATGTACTTCAGTGTGCTCTGTGTAGTGACTGAGAGATGAATCTGTGTATCACCAGCAAACTGAAAAGACTCATCTCACCTTCCCACTTTACTCGCTGGTAGGCATATACATCTGAAATAGCAAAGGGGCAGAGAACTGTGTGGTGTAGTGTCTACACTGTCAGATAGAGAAACAAATACCTAGCGCCTTGCCAAAGGCTCTCTCTGCCTCCCTCATGAGAAACCACATCCATTCTGCTGGGAACCATGGGAATATCAAGAGCAACGCACATGTACTGGTAGCTGTAAGACCTCAAGTGCGCAAACCAGCAGTTAAAACCTCAGCAAGTTTTTGCAGATCCACTCTGATGGATGATGGTATTGAAATCACTTCAGTCTAAGTTAGAACACCCTGAATTGCTTTAATTTCTACTAGCTTTTGATGTTCCCCTCTGGAGTCATTCTGTTAGGACTGAACTTTGCAGTGCACATGGTCTCCACCCTGGTATGTATTGTACATATTACGACATTCAGCAATGCTTCAGGAAATAGCTAGTCACTGACTTCTAGTGAAGTTCTTTAAATCTAACCACCTATTTTTGAGTAACCTAATTAAAAACTTGTTAAGGATTTCTTCCAATATTATGCGGAAAACAGTCACATCTTGGCCCTGTCCCATTCATGACTAAGAAGAACTGAAACATGCTGCTGCTGTTGTGAAATCAATGCATCACTTCTTTTTCTGTTAAAGAGAATTGGGTTTGTTCAGGCTTGAGAAAGGAAGGCTAAAGGGAGATTTGACTGATGTCTGTGGCTACTTAATGAAAGGGTGTAGAGAAAGTGGAGCCAGATCCTTCCAAAGCTAGACAGGGGTAAGAGAAAAGACAAAAGGATACAAGCTGAAACATGGGAAATTTCAACTAGGTATAATAAAGACAATTTTCACTGTGAAGTTGGTGAAATACTGGAACAGAGGCCTAGGGAGGTGTGAGATTTTCATCGTTGAAGATAAATATCTTCAGCCCTGAGCAACCTCATTTAATCCAACCTTCTTAGAGCTGGATGTTGGAGTTCAGACCTCCACAGGTCTCTTCCAGCAGAAGACAATACACAAGACAATACACAGAACTAGATTAAAATGTCAAAGTGCCCATAACTCTAAACGACTTTACTTCCTCTTCATGCTGGGTACAAACACAAAATGCATTTCCAGGCTTGGCTTCTGTATACCTTTCCTGGCAAGGGAAGTCCTGTACAAGCCTCTCAACAATCAGGAGATCAGTGAAAAAAGTGATCAGTGAGAAAAATTAAACCAGGTTGCCCCTATGGTATTATCTGCTTGCCTTTCCAAAAGGCTTTTGACAGAGAACTGCACCATGCCTTTTAAAGAATCTCACCAGCATAAAAACAAATATAGAAAAATCAGTGGCTAAAATCCAGGAAGTTTAAGGAAAGGAATAAATGGGCTGTTGTACAATGGAAAGATAGCTATGAGTCTCAACAACAATCTAGAAATAGAAAAGGTTCAGAGAAAAACGACAAGGATAGGTAATAGGTTCCATACAGAAAAAAAAATAATTGGCTGCTAGTCTTTCTTTCGTGTGGAAAAAAGATTGCTTACAGTGGAATATGTTAAAGCCTATAAAATCATGGGAGTTATAGGGGAAAGATGACTAGGGAAGAAATTGGTTGTTGCTGCACCCAGTACAAGAAGCCAGGGTTATCAAATAAAGAAAGACTGAATCCAGGACACACAGATGGTCTTAATGGAATGGACAATGTATGTGGGAGATTCCCTAGCAAAGGAGGACATTCTGGATACATAAAGTTTATAATGAATTCAAGAGGAAATTGAACAAGCACTTTGCGAAAAAAAAGTTTGCAAATGATTGCATATTAAAAACATGATAGAAAATTCCTTGGCGGAAAATTGTCAGAGGACGGGGCAGTATTAGCATAAGTATGTTCCCTCTCTTGCTGTTCTCTAGGCAGTTGGCTGTGGCTACTGCTGATGGCTGAGCTAGCCGGAAAGTGGCTGGGTTTATGTTCTTTGACCTTCCTTTATGCAGGGCACAGAGAATAGTGTTGAATGAGCAGATCTCTACACTATGCAGGTCTCTACACTATGCCTGCATGCAGCTTGCTCACCCATGGCCACTGGCTTTCCCAGCTCCTGATCGATTCCCTGACACTTTGAACTCCTAGGACTTGACAATGTACGTATGTCCTCCTGAGCAACATAAGCACATCCGAAGGCTGCTGCATGAATCTTGGCCATGAAGCTAAATCTCAACAGACTTGAGGTAGCACGGGTGGGAATGTGAAACTACTGGTGGCCTCTGCTATGTGGCCTGAACCCTCCTATGGCAGGAGCAGCTGGATTTCCAAGAGTGCTCAGGAAAGCTTTGCAGGAAGCTTAAAATGTGTTTCACAAGATAGTTGCCAGATGCCTAACTCCCCTTGGCTGCAAGTGTGATAGCACTTCTGAAAATACATAAGACACATATCTACATCTTTAGGTGCTCCCTAGTGTGCTGACCCCATGGCCTCCAGAACTTAAAAATAACTTTGCCTAATTGGTCTGTCCTACTTGACCCTGTGTGATTTGAGTCCTGCTCCATCTGCATAAGCTGACAGGGCAAATGAACATATATTAAACTGAAGTGAAAAGCACTTATTGCAGATGGAGCAGGATCCTTTGAGGTACATTTCTGATCCCAAAGTTATGGAAAAACACAGCAATTTTCATATTAATACTATGTTTTAAATAACAGAGAAGCTGTGAGATTATCAATTTATGGCCTAACGAAATATGAATCACACTGTTATATGCCATATTAGAGGACTGCAATCTATAATTTTTTCATGGTTCTTTACTACAACTATA
Source organism: Psittacus erithacus (assembly GCA_009867235.2). NCBI lineage: Eukaryota > Metazoa > Chordata > Aves > Psittaciformes > Psittacidae > Psittacus > Psittacus erithacus. Next base: position 14,997 of record WYDI02018181.1, read on the forward strand.
CTCTAGTGCTAAATATTATTAAACAGGAAATTGCGGGGCGGGGGGAGGGGTGTTCCTCAGCACAATAGAAAGAAAGGAAGAAGGTAAAGTATGAAGAGACACACCCCTGTGGTTTTGCGCAGCACCAAGCTGAGCAGGCTAGAATTTTTAGTGGGCTGGGTAAAATAATTTAAATTCCAACCAAAAGAGGTCAGAAAGACAACAAACAGTGCAGGAGGCATGTCAGACAGCAGTACTGCCCTTGCTGTGTGTGCATGTGCTGAAGGTATATCTGATCACCAGATGATCTCGCACGCATACGTATATATTTAAGTGTTCCACTGTTTTTCTTCCTCTCAGATAGCAATATTGTAATCAGACACAGGCATTTCCACGTTTGGCACATTGAGGATTCATTCCCATGTCCTTGCTACCTTTTTCCTCTGTTTTTTTCCATTGCAATATGAAGTCCTGTAAGCCTAATTGTTTTGCCTTCCAATAAGGCAGAGAGATATTCTTGTCCAATTCAAGGTTGCATTCACTCGCATTTTCAAAGCAGGTGATCAACTGTTCCAGGCTTTGCAAAGACAGTGGGAGTTGCATAGCTAACTCCTTGTGCAGGTCCTTGAAATTATTCTGTCTTGATAAAACTAATTGCAGCAGCTGACCTTCCTTCCCAGTGTCTCATCCATTCAGTTTCCAGGCATCAGCACAATGCACCACCTGCCATGCCAGTTATCCAGCGGCCATTATTTGCAAAACTGCCCTATTTTTTTTTTTCCCCCTGTAGTTAGAACCCAACTTTAAACTCAAAAGCAGGTAAAAGAGTTACGTTGTGACCTTGGGTCTGATCCTGCCCATCTGCCTCAGTGGTAGCCCAGAGCTTTAAAGCTTTTAAAAAGGTAAGAAGGGCCCCAGATGCCTTCTTTACCTTTTAGCCCTTGTGAGAAACAACCAGCTAGGCAGCACAGCTGTGCCTCCATTTCCTTTGCTGGGGCTGGGGCCAGCACAGCCCAGGGTAGAAATGGGGCAGCTCTGTGCCATGACACAGTGCCTGTCCCCAGCACAATGAGCATATTCAGCCATAGAGCAAGCTGGGCACATGCGGCAACAGAATCCTAAAGCCCTGGAATTAAATTTGCCAAAGCTCTTCCCTCTGCCTCCTGAGGTTACAGCTCAGGAGGAGCAGAAGGCGTGGAGGAAACTCTCCTGTTGCTCTCCTGTTGCTCTCCCGTTGCTCTCCCAGCTGGATGCAGTCTGCAGCACACTTTCAAGGCTACTTTGGGATACAGTAGTTATAAGCTGAATGTTTACTGGATCACTTCAAATGGAAACAGAATGCTTTCAGAGACACTACAAAGGGCACTTGACTAGCAGTGCAGATCAGCCTGCAACAAATACTCAGATTCAGAACGTCTGCGTTCAGCCTTTGTGGCTTGACTTGACCCTACTCACGTCAGGATGTACTCTTCCCCCAGCTGTTTATATAGCTGAAACACATAAAGCTTGTTAGTGCAGAGAGGGCTGGATATTTCCTTTTTCTCTTTTCCAAGAGAAGCATTGCTCTAAAAGAAGAAACAGCTTGTGTCTGAAAGTAAGTAGGTTAGCAAAATAGCTGGTGTCAATGGGCAACAGTAGCACTCTCACCATAGTTCATTCATTTCGGTGGATAAGTAAGAAAATAGGAGTCTGACTTTAGGTGCCCAAGCTTGAAAGTATTGCCTTATGTTCCCCAACTAAGTCCTCTCATGCCCTAATCCAGTTCACATTGACCTTTCTACACAGCAGACTGGTGAATCCTTAAACTGGATGTTTGTTGTAACAAACAAAAAAAAAAATCACCACTGCAACTTCAGCGGTGGTTTTCTGGGCTCAGTACTGTGGTGCTTGGTATTTCCTAACACTAAATGTATATGTGCATGAAAGGAAAAAAAGATCCTCAGCAACCACACCAACCTCATTTGAACATTAGATTATTCACTTTCCCAACCAATCAATAATTGTTATAATTAAAATTGATAGCTGCAAATAACATGACAGAGTGCTGCTGCCAGAATACTGATTGCATATTTGGCTTGGAAAGATAGGCAGTAGCATTGAACACTTATTTTCCAATTTGCTTTTAGCTGTGTGCAAATTGCTTTAGCTGTATCCAGCTGATTTAGACCTTGCCTGGAGGTACACTAGATTAATTGGGAGCCACACATTCATTGCTTACAGAATGGACTCTGTAATTGGTGAAATCTGTTAGTGCCAGTTATAAAATAACTATATAGTTCTGCTTTTTAGCTGTCCTTTCATTACTCTTTCAGGAAAAGGGAAAAACAATTAGAACCTTTCAGACAATCAAGATTGCTTTTAAGTCTTTATGTAAACCCACCAGTGTGACTACAGTCAATATTTTATGCAAGCAAGCGCTAGTGTGAATATGGCATTGATTTTTTATGAAACTGAAAAGCTCTTCTGCATACACAAGGGGGATTGGTTTTTTTGTCCTTGTTGTGGCTGAACTTTAGATAATGAAGACATTATGTTGTTACTACCCAAATCTGTCAAAAATGACTCTTTGTTCTTTTTTATATCTAAAGTAGCTTATTTATAAAAGGTAGAAAAAAATCATTGTTGTTTGTTGGCATCCAAAAGCATTTAAAAAAAACTATGGCCATAGCTTTTCTTAAATCCAGGCTCCTTTTTTGCCTATGTGTATGCAATAGGGACATGTAAATTCTATAGCTAAATACATAAATATAATGGACTGCTTCAGAGTTTTACATTCTTGTGATTATTGATGGATTTAGGAGTGAAAAGCCATGACCTAAGCTTATTTGAGTTTTCCTTGTTCATAGGTTTACCCTAAACACAAACAAATTATGAACCAGTTACTTACTATTCTTTACAACAGCTACGATGCCAGAAATGTTCTGTATCTTACTTATGGTGCAGAGCATTGTACAAGAGACTGGACTAATTTCAGAAAGAGGGCCCATGCTGCTCACCCCACCTTTGTGAGAGGAAAAGATACTGTTCTGCTCACTGCCATGTTCAAGGTTTTTGACTGCTGTGGGTACATACACAATAGGGCCAGGCAGAGGAGATTCTTGCAGATCACATACCATGCATATAACCTTTGTCTTGCACACAACATCTGAGTCCATTGACCAGTTGCAATTAAACCAGATACTCCAAAGACACTTTAATTTCACAAGTATTGGTAAGAAGGCAAAGGAGAAACAGACTGTTAGCGGCCTCATGTAGGAAAAAAATAAGAAGTTCAAACTTTATTGAACATCTGAGAGTCTAAACAGGCAAGAAAGCCGTTGAAAATTGGTCTTTATTAGCTATGCTGGTCACACAACTATTTGCTGTTCTTCAAGTCTCTCTTCCTTGGTCATTAGCTAGCAATTTGGTTTTGACAATGTCAGAAGATAGGGGTAATTCAGCTGTTGATTCAAGTAGAGCATTCAACCTTCAAGCTTCCACTGGGGACTAATGGATAGTAACATAACATAGTAACATAAAAAGCAAGCCAGGGGCAAAGCATAATCTGAAAATGGTGTGTGTGTGCGAAAGGACGACGGTGAAGTGATCTGTGTCCCTCACTGCTCTTAGCTACCCTGACAAAGCCTTCTCCTGTCATGTGTTTGCTTTACAGATTTCATATAGAGAGATTTTTTATTCTCTTTCTACTGATCACTGTAAACTAGCTAAATGAGCTTTAATGTGAGTTAGAGGGATAATCATATTGTTGATAAATGTTGTCTCCATTAAATCAATTACTTATAGTGAAATTTGTTTTCTTTTGGATCTGCTACCAGGTGCTGCCAAGAATCTGAATGATCTCTGAATGAATTTTGTCATTTTAAAGAAATAGGGGGGGGGGAAAAAAACAAAAACCAAACAAAGCTGTCAAAGTTGAATTCCTGGAAGCTTATTTTTCCCTTTCAAATGAGCAGTATTTAGGGAGAAAAAGAAAAAAAAAAGATAAAACACCAGCCCCCACTCCCAGAACGTTACTAAATGTACATAGCACTTAATATGAAAGTCTAGCAACAACTTTTAACTTAGGAACATATGAAGTACTGCCTCCTAAAGATTCAGGTAAGAGCTCATCTAAGCTACCTGCTGAAGTATAATGGCTGAAAACATAGCTGTTGAAGCAAAAGCATCTAGAAAGGACAGAACTAACATGTCCCATGATGGAAATATCCTCCTCACAGAGGAAAATATTCAAGATGGCTCCTTAAACATGTATCAAACAGTTAATTAGGATATATGGCTGGTGGCTAGTAATCCAATACTGCCATGTAATGGGTCCGGAAAGAACATAAGAGTTGATCTACGTAATGACAGCAAATAATGATAGAGAACAGGACCAAAGTTTTCAACTTGCTGCCATGAGAGGAAGTGCAAATGGAGTCACACACTTCTGGTTTGCTGCATATGGTCTCCTGGCTGATAATTTTCTACTCTGCAATAAAGTTCTCTTTCTCTGTAAAAGAGGTACTCCTCTTTACTCTTGTCCTCACATGCAGACAGAAAAGACTGGATCTTGGTGTACAGCAGCTGGAAGCTAGTGAAATCATTTTCCCTTGGGCAGAAGAGTTGCATGTGAGTACTGGGACAGTTATAATGGCTTCTAAAGAAAAAGTTAGCAAGGCCATGCTTGGACTTTATTGATGCTTCACGCCTTCTCCTGTCTCATCTTCTGTAAATTGCCCAGATGTAATAACCCTCACTACACTTTGGATCATGAACACCCCATCTCTTGATGCTGCAGTGCTATGCCACTGAAGAAAGCAGAGCACGCCGAGATGGAAGCTCATAAGCCAGCAGCATGTGAGCCTGTAGCAAGCACCCAAGCGCTTTAGGGCAGCCAGATTGGCTCCCTGGACATGTACTCCATGTTAGATGTGTAAAGAAAATCTGTCTGTCCAGCGCTGGAGCTTTATTTAGCAGGAGCCATTGCAGCCCCCAGGGTCAGTGCTTGGGGACTCACCCGCACTTGCACAGTGACTTACGAGATGCCACTGCTCATTGTTCTGCTTGCATGGCCTTGCTGGACCTATGACTCTCCAAATGCCTGTATTTCAGTACTGAGCTAATCCTTGGGGTCTTTAGAGCAGACTCAGATGTTTTCAGCTAGGTCACTTTTATGTCAAAGCCTCCTGTTCTCCCTACCCATGAGGGCCAGCTTTTATCATTCCCTCACCTTTCCGTATAAATCTTGAATGATTTGCCAGGCCCACATACATACTGGTCTTTTAGCATATCCACAACTTCGGAGAAATAATCCTTTTACAAGTGGGATGGGTTTTAAAAGCTTGTGACCAAAGTGTCAAGAGCAGAAATAAAATTCAAAATCTGAGCAGTCATTAGTACCCAAATAGCTATTTTATCGCCAGTGGATTACAAAATAGTCCCCTAACCAAATGAGTATGAAATCATTCATATAGCATTTATGTGTGAACCTCTAACAAAGGAGAGAGTGGGTACATGAACATTAGAGAGAGACTTCTGTGTGCATGTACTCAAGGAAGAAATAAGGATCTATTGTGAACAGCCTCAAGGGACTAAATTCTTATCTGAGTTGTAGAAACACCCAAGCCTAATGGGAAGTGCTCCAGCATCAAAAAAAAAGTGGATTCTGTTTTGCTATTTTTAGTGATTTCTTTCTATAGCAGTTTCTTCTGCACTTCATTTCTAGCAAAGCCACAAACCATTTACAGAGCCTGAGGATTTGGCAGATACTCTGTTAAAGGAAGACAGCTTCTTTCAGAGTAGGAAGATCATGAATTAGCACAGAAGATACTTGCAGCAAAGCTTAGTATTAAATTGCTATGTTTAGTGTATGGCATAGGGAGACATACTGTGTCACTGACATTTTAATGACCTTTTCTGTCAGGAGCTTTGTTTAAAAAATCAGTGGCTTGATGAGGCTCATTCCCACAAACACTTAAACTGACTTAGTGACACAGCTGGGAAAAGGTGTGGACAAAATGAGATTGTAAAAGCCTTGCTCTGGTATGTGTAAGCAATGGGAAAGTAGAAACTTCAAATGTCCCTGCTGTCCATCCACCCCTTGATCTGATTCCTTGCACTCTCTTCTAGGGAAAATGGAGCTTGAAAGGAAGGAGGCTGAGTCATGTTTCTGAAGCAGGCATCAGAGAAAACCACTGTTGAATAGGGACCTTACCAAAGACAAACATGTTCTGTGTAAGGAAGGTGCTTACTTTGAGCACAAAGGGCCAACTCCTTTTAAAACTAATTGCAAATCTCCTCCCTTTCAGTCACCCATATAGGATGCAAAGAACTAAAAATTCCTCCCTCCCCTCAAGTTATTTCTAGTGTCATTGTCATTTCTAGTCTCAAACACCAGTTTAAGCTATTGAGAATAAAGGGGGAAAAAATAAGGAAAAAAAGGACAGGTTTTTTTTTTATGGCAGCCTGTTAACTATGCAAGAGGCTTTTCAATCAGTCAAGCCCAGGGCTTTTTGTTCTTCATCTCATTTCCACTATTGTGGTAGCATTTGCTTTGAAACATAAGGACAAAATTCCTCTTTCACCTTTCATCTAAGTAAGAAGATATTAGTAAGGGTCTTACTAAAGCCCGTTCCACACATACTTTCTATTAGAAACAAACCAAGTCCTGTAAGAGCAGAAACTGTACATCCTTTACAACTATAAGAGCACCACCAGGGCGGGGGACTGCTAGGAGCTGGCAAGTTCCATTCCACCAACCCCAGCCAGGAAAGAAGGCAGCTGGAGTACAGCCCCAGCCCAGGGCATCAGGTGGTCCTGCGGTGGATGGACAGCTATGGGCTGAGCTGAAACAGGTTCCTAGACCCTTGAGCTGGGGTTGGGGAGGCTCCATGGCAGTCTGGGCAGGGCTGAAAAGGCTTAGTAGTGCCCTCAGGGCCCTGAAAACAATTAAGAGAACTGCAGTCATTTACTCTTCCTGTCAAGATGCATGCTTTAAAATTAGTCTCCTGAATTAAGGGTTTAAACAGGCTTTCAGAGAACCTTTGCCTCCTGACTTAGTGGGTTTTCTTTTTTTCTTTTTTTTAAGCAGGCATTGCTATACCATTCAGCTTCATTAAGAAATCCTGAAGCATTATGCTCAAAGCAATAAGCACTATTCCACCATCAGAAAACTCAAATGATGGAAATCATGTAATTAACATGCACCGTAATACCATCCAAAATGGCTGCACAACACTGCTGAAACAACTATGGAGCTACTGGAACTGAACTACAGGTACTAGCTTGGTCTGTAGAAGTTCATTTGTCTGCAACAAAATTTGCTTTCAAAGCCCCCAGAGCACCTCTCTATTATATTATAGTGGAGAATAACAAGCTTTCTGCATGATAAATATTGTCAGGCTGCAAGTAAGAATTACCTTTGCTAAATCCTTAAGTTTGCTAATTTATCAGTCCAGACACGAAATTTCAGAGTTACTCCTAAGGTTGAAAAGCACACTTTAACATGTTTTATTTAGCACATGCTGCACAAAAATTACTAGCAGCCAGTAATTCAGTGAGGATTTTAATGGTGTCTGCCTTTCCATCACTGCAACATGTGTAACATCAGCTGATGTCCCCTCTCATGAATGAAAACCTCTAGCATATCTTGGTAATAATAACATCCCCTAAAAGAAAACTTACAGAAAAGACTGAAGCTATGAAGGGGGAGGGAAAAAAAACCCACCAAAAAAAACCCCACCCAAATAAAACCCCTACATCAAGGAGAACTGTAATTCACCTTGAGTAATGTTAGAGTGTTTAGTACAGAAAACTAGGTGAAGGGCTAAAATGGAAACAAATGAAGAAAATAGAGCTCTTTTTCTGAAGGAAAACAAAGCTGGTGCATTAATTAGTGACTGCGCTTCTCCAGGTTCTTCTGATACAAGGAGATACAGCTTCAGACTTCCTGTGTGGGCTTGGTATCACTCCTAATTTTTGACACATTAGGTGGTTTCAAAATACCTTTTAAAACTGTAACAGTTTTTTGCCGTTTACCTTAAGCTTCTTGTTAATAATGGTTTGCTCTAGCTACTCATAGCGTCTTCTGCTATTATCAATGTGACGCTATAGCTATTATTCAGAGGGAACTATAAATATGAACTAATCTATATGAACTTAAAGTGAGACATGCTCTCCGTCCCAAACACTTCAGGCTGGAGACAGGATAAATACATCATAAGATACAGAAAAAAACACAGGTCAAGGGAGAAGCATGATAAAATGAAAGAGAAAGAAAAGTAAAACAGGGATGTAAATCTGAGATCACAAATATATGCAGGCTTTTAGCTGCATAGAGTGAGTTTTGATGACATCAAATGAATGTGAGAGGGCTTATTAAGTGGGCAAGTGGGGTACAGAGGGGAGAGAAGAAAGGAGGACTGAGAGAATGTGGCAAGCAAACACTAGAGTGAAATTGGGAGGCAGAAAGAGGACAGTTACATTTGCCAGCTGTGATAAAGACAGTGATGACTATGACACCAGAAGGAAATATGAACTAGATTCCCTGCTTGACTATTTTGCTGGTTCCTTGAGAAGAGCCAGGGTGGAGAGCTGCAGGAGGGCACTGTGCTTTTCTTTGCATATGTCAGTGTTCGCGCTATCAACAATCTCTGGTGTGTTTCAGGATAGATTCAGGGGCTCTCTTAATTTCATGTCCTTTGGGGACACTTGCCTTACTGGCACTTGCAAGAGTGACAAGTGGGACTAGCTCAACCAGTGCACCTTTCAGAAGTGACAGGGCAATGACACGGCACAGAATTAGCTCTGTGAGTTCTCAGGTGTTTCCTAAAGCCACCAGGGAATCTAAAATTAGAAAACTGGAGAAATATTACTCCTAGCCCCCATTTTCCCAGCTCTAATCCAGCTCTGGTAGCCAGCCAGCTCAGTCCGTTAGACCCCTGTCCTGCTTCAGGACAAAAAACTCCAACCCCTTCTCTGCTCACGTCCAATTTTTGCCAGCACAAGCACCACAGGCAGTAACTCCCTGGCTGTCTCTTTGGGTTTGTGTGGTAGGCTGCTGCTGAACGACGTTTCATTCCTGTAGCTGCATTCCACAGACAGGCTAGAAACAAGTAAGTGCAATGCATAAGCCTTGTTTCACTTTTGCAAGATATACAGTAACATCTGGATGAAATATAGGAGCAGGGTCACAGATCACTGCTGCCAGAAGAGCAGTGTTAGAGATGTCAGCTGGAGGTGTCAACAAGAAGCATAAGCCCTTCCTGTGGAAAAGAATGCAAATATATTTGTACCATGCCGCTTCAGCTGCCCCTTTGCAGGGATCAGCCTCTGAAGCTCTTAGTTCCCAGGTTTGTAAATTGTCATCTTCATATTACCACTTCAGTTTCATCATCCTTTGGATGATTAGTGCTGAAAATAACCATGGCAGCTGCTTGTCAGTGCTTGGAGACATATGTGGATCTCTTTTGGCTTTGGTGAGTGTTGAACCGAGGAGTCATGCTCACTGTTGCACAGCCTCTAAGAAGGTCGCATGGCAAGTGTTAAACCAAAAGGAAAGCTGTAACAATAAAAGGAAGATAGTAACCTTAAGTGGAGGAAGACAATAAATGACAATGGATGTTAGTTGCTCTTACAGACTTCAAGGATGTAATAAAGCTATACCATTAACTGCAATTTTAACTGTTGCGTACACAGTATCAGAGTAATTCATTCCAGTTACTTACAACACTCAAACAACACTAAAGCAAAGTCACCAACAGTGTGAATTTGTAAGATCTGTTTGCTGCAGAAGCATTAATGGTCGAGGCTGGAAAAAAGAAAATAAATGGTACATTTCAATACAAAAGTCATCTGAGCCTTTACTATAGAAGTAATAAGGCATTTATTATTTCAAGAGCCCTGCATTCACAATATCCCCTTTTGAAAGAAAACACCCCTTCGTTCCCATTTTTTATGAGGCTAATTTGTAGTATACCACCACTGTGAGACTTCCAAATGTATTCAGAACAGGACAATAAGTGTAAGCCACAGATGAATGATGTGTAGTAAAAATCAATAAACCTTATAACTTGTCACTAAGGGAACTGATTTTATGCCTATAAAAATAAAACAATTATAGCAGTATTAATGACAGATTCATCATAGTAATATAAAAAGTCCAACTGTGCTTGTCTGTTGGGAATCTTTAATTCATCCTTCTGTATTATGTATTCACAAGGTAGAAGAAATGGAACCAACTTCAAGAACAAGCTTTAACTTGCAGTAATTCACCCTGTCAAAAAAACAAACACAAACCCAAGCACAACAGTAAAACTTTAAAAAACTGTTTTGACAATCAGTATTAACAGGGATAAGAAGGAAAGGGTAAAAGTTAAAGCCTTGGAAACCTGACCAGCAAATTTGATTTTTTTGTCCATATCATGATTAGTGATTTCATACTACTGTGCATGGTGTTAATTGCACTGTAACAAAACAGGTGGCATAGCCACATAAAAGACGTACTTTGCGCTAATGCAGGTTAAGTACAGCAAAGGACTTTTATTTTTTTTAATTGTCAGGTCCTGTTTTTAGGCATCTATTCATTTTGGAGGTGGGATAATACAGATCTAATAGGAAAAAATTTGTCTATAATTTACAGCACACAGAGCTGCTCTAAACCAGTCATTAGATATTTAAGAAAGTTTCTAATAACATCCAAGGTGTTACTATGGGCCTTAGTCGAGCCTGTCACGGTCAACTGAAACAGGCCCACTGTCATCTGGATTGGGCCCCACTGTGCCCACTGGTAGAGGCCAGCCCAGGTGGGGAGGCAGAGATAGCTGCAGGCCCACACCAGTAAGTGAGCCCCAGGGAGGGCCTCAGGGTGCACACACACTAGTACCTGTGTGGCAGCTGCAGTCTGTGCTGTCTTTGCCTTTGACACATCTTTCAAAGTGCGCCATAGGCACCACGGAAGTATAAAACCAACCTTTTATTTATTATGATTGCCAAATTGTTTAAGGCAGGTATAAAAATGAAAGCATTCACTGTATGTTTTACATAAAATAAACTAGATTACAGCATAAAACAAGTAACCAGGCAATGGCATTAAAGTCTCTCTTCTAAAACTGGGTAATTGTAAACATTAAAAAAAAGACTGCAGGACTATTCAAGTAATAGAACAATCACAGGTGTCTTCTGGTATGCAGGCTATTAGGTTATCCATCATTCAAGATTATCAAAAATGACATTTCATTATTCACAGATGCTCATTATCTCCATTTAAAATCTATACATTATATACAACACAGTTTTTGTGGTACTAGAATCCCCATGCCTTCCAAAGGTATATTTTTCACAATACACAATTACAATGAAACAGTGAATACAGTAACATTTTACACTGATGCATCTTAATAGGAGCCACCAAACAGACGTCTACATTGTACCAAAGTGTCATCACAGTTAGCCTCTCTGAGAGCTTGTGGGAAACACCAGAAGGGTATGCAAGGTTCAGGCACACTGATACATAACATTATTTATTTACAACTGGAAAGAAAAGGAAAAAAGAAAAAAAAAAAAGAAAAGAGAAAAAAAAAAGAAAGAAGAAGAAAAGAAACAAACAGCCTTTTGTGGTTTCTAAACGCTTTCTAAACATGACAAATACGTATCTCCTTTTACTATGTGGTTCGCAACTTAGCAGCAGACCCTGTGTGCGAGCCTTGGTACTGATACAAAAAAAGTAAA
>WYDI02018182.1:0-52651 GCA_009867235.2 Psittacus erithacus
ATGTCCTTGCTCAGTCTAAACATTCTAAGCAGTAGCTACAAACATCGGTGTTATCACCGCTGTTCCCAGACCAAAAATCAAAAACACAGCACTGCACCAGATACCAAGAAGGAGAAAAATGATTGCTACTGCTGAACCCAGGACATTACTCTAACCAGCCACAAAATAATTCAGATGCCAGTATGATCCAAAACCATTTCCACAAGACACCCCTTGTGTCTTGTAGGACCCAAACCACAAGATGCCCTCTGCTTCTTGTGGCTGTATACCAAATGGAGACTAGCAGCCGGGCATACGCCTTTACCCAGGGGATTTCCTATCTCTGTTTATGGAAGGCTTTCTAACCATGCGCACGCTTACCAAACCAATTAACCAATTTGGTCTTAGTGTAAGGTGCCCCCTGCACCTTACAGACCACCCAAAAGAAAAGAATACCTTTTTTATGAAGATGGTCCTTGTCTGCTCCCTCAGCGATCCGAATGAGCCGAGGGGTCCTTCCGGGAAAAATTCTGGAAGGCCCTAGGGAGCCCTGTCCTCAGCGGGTCCTGCAGCCGAGCAGGAAGAGAGTCCCATCAGGGGTGCCTAACTGATTCAGAGGAAACTCCAGGAACAAACTTGCCAATGAAGTTTTCCATGCTGACAAGCAGGTATTCTTTATTGCGGCCCCGGGAGACACGGGGGATAGCTCCTGCTAACGTGTGTCCCCGTACTGCTACACAAGCCATCCTTATATAGCCACTGGGCATACAGATATATTCATGAGGCTATGTATGGATTACATCATTTTCCAGAAAGTGTCCCGCATGCTTACCGAAATGTGGTAGTGGTCTCCGAGGGTCGTTTACTTCTTCCAACAGTCCTCATCACTTCTGGCAGCCTTTGAAGCATGCGCAGTAGAAGATTATACAAACTTAATAGGCTCCTTAATACCGCAGGCATAACTACCGTCCTGTCCTTCCACTTTTCAGTTGGTTTAAATGCAGCTCATCCTGGACACCTGCCGTTCCTAGATACTCCTTATCCTTATGTCCTGCTTTTTTAGCCTGTTTGTCTTACACGCATTCTGTACTAAGGTCATTAAGGCCCAAAACTACGTCGACTGCAACGGTTTCTCTTATGCAAGAATTCTCAGTACATTCTCTAGCTGTACCTATTATTTTTTTCTGTGAATCATGCTCCTCAGTAATTTTCCATTGCTACTGTTACAAAGCCATCAGACTTAGCATTACTTAAAACTGATTCTAAAGGTTTATATTTCATTTAGCAATTTTGTGCCTACCTTTGTTTCAATTCATCCCTTTTTCTTTCCTTTTGCAAATTCTTTTGCAATATTTTACATATCACCATTGCCATTAAAAGCCTTTTTTTTTTTAAATAATTTCCCATTTCTACTTTATGCTTAATTTCATTCCTTTTCCAAACTTCATAATTTATCATAGACTGTTTACAACACCAGAAAGAACATTGTATCATACCACAAGTAATCAATATTGAAAAAATTAACATCAATATTCCTGCAACCAGTTGCCTCAACCAGGAGAGATCAGGTAACCATGAAGTTAACTCTTTCCATATTTCTTCAAAACCCCAGGAGGTATCATCCATGGCTATTTCATGAAATTCTGTAGTTTGTTTCCACGTTTCCTCCAGATTTGTTTCAATTCTGCAACTTTGACCTTTATAGGAACAACAACTTTCATTGATTGTGGAACAAACCCCTCCTTGTAATGCCAATAACATGTCTAGAGCCATTCGGTTTTGTAATACCACTTTAGACAGGCTCGTTATTTCCTTTGGTTCCGCCTGGATCGTATCAACAGTTTTACCTTCTGTCACATTAAGATACCAGGTAGTCTACTTGCTTCCCAAGAAGGATGAGACCCTTGTATCCGACCCGCCTGCCCTCCTTGGGCAGTCCCGCCAAGTTGGAGGGTGTTCGCACAACCTAGTTGGGGACCCTACAACGAGCAGCACCACTCTGACAGAGGACAGGGAGACCAGTCTACTCTCTTCTGAAGAAGGATATGTGTCAATAATAAGAAGAACAGGTATTACAGCACCTAAGGTGCTATGCCCCCTTCCAGTTGGGAGGTAGAGTCTTATAAGCATTTTCTCCACATAACCAATACCATCCTTTTCCTTTAGGAATGGGCCATCATTGAACTACGATACCATCTAGATTAATAGTGTGATTGCAATTTGAATGGAGGTCTACATCTGTGACATTTAAACAAACAAGATTTCCTCCTCTGGTTCCTGGTGTAGTACATCTTTGTGCACAGGTATAATATTTATCACCTGGATTAGGGTTAACGACCCCAAATTTTAACCTTTCTCTTGGACATAGATTGCTAGCGTTCACCCACAAATTTTTCTATGAGATAGTGTTAGGAACTGGAACCCCAATTAATGGAAGGTCCAGATCTTCCTCTGATTTAGGAAACTGTGTATGCACCCAACAGTCACTACGATTCAAATATGCTAGTTATCATATGAGTCCAAATTCTGACTGATGCAATTTCATATGTAAGGGTCCTGATGGTTCGATCTGCCATGTCTTCTCTGGCTCTGGTGCTTTCTTTATTCTTGAATACTACTGAATTTTTTTGCTGGGATTCAGACATTTAAAGAAAACACCATCCATGCTTCAGAGTTGCTCAGATTACATGTAGAAAATCTGCATATTATGATATGCTAATCATATCTGCTAGTCTTTTGAACTGCTAAGCTTTTCCTTGTAAGAATAGCTGAAAATGACAGGCAATTTTAGCCAGTAGAATATGCACTCAGAATCAAGAACTATACTTTTAAAATGCTGTGAATACTCAGTTCCAGCCATTAAAAGGCTAGTTGGATAATACTTACATGTTAATAGTACAGAATAATCCATCTGAAATAAATTTCCTCAATTCATATCAGAGACAATAAAGATTTCATCCAGGATTGCAATTAAATGAACTGAGCCTTTCCCATACAGCCCTGCTTTGGTAAGATGTTGTCTATAACAAATGCAATGTATTTCATCAGTCCTCAAAGGAATAAGTCAATGTACCATCAAATATTTTCCAGGGAAAATCAATGAAAAGTCTTATACTCCTTTTCCTTTCAGTTGAATGTTTTTGAAGTGAATGCGTTTCTTTACAGAGATTTCGCAAATGTTTGCAAGTTAAATGCAAAGATTTTGTATCAGGTGAGACCAGCATCACTCATGTTGGCATAAATCTGAATGAAGGGCCTGCAATTAGACGTCACTGCAGTAATGTGCCAGAGAGATTACTCTGTTCGGTTTGGTTCACCCATCTACTACGCTTCCTATTGTTATAGGATATTATAGGTACTTCATTCAAGCCAGTATTATTTCTTTCAAAAGGAATATGGCAGGCAACAACTTAAAAACTCTTGAAATAGTGCTCTCCTAATAGCCCAGGGCAGCCTACACAAGATTTTTTTATCATTATTTCACTGTACACTATTATTTTCCTGCACAGATATATGATATACATCCAGCTGTAGTATTTCAGAATAATATTTAGGCTTATTTATCATACAAAAACATCCTTCTTCGCATGCTCTCATATGCACATTTTGTGGTTGTCTTCTTGTACAATTTTTAATGGTAGAATTTCCTATTCTTCAGAGGCTGTTACTGGAGAATTACTGAATTAGAGAATCATGGAAGTGTGATATCAGAAACTTTGCTTCATAACACAAATGAAAGGATCAAGGTTATACTGAAAACTGTGTTTTTCTCTTTTACATAGCACTAATTTTATGTATAGATTTCCTTACTGCTGGGGATATCTATAGCTGAGAGGTTAATAGGAATCAGTTAATCTCAGATTTTAATAATAAAAGCAAAGATGTTTGTAGTACACAGACTAAATTATTAAGGCTGCAAAATCTCCTTTTCTGATCCATAAATCAACCACTAACTGACAGGACTTGAGAGAAATATTTCTTCAGATTCTCTTAAGAGTTCACTCAGAACTGTGAGGTAAATTAATTTATAGTATAGAGCGCTGTAGCGATACCTTTCTGGATGAAAGTTTTAGGGAAACATTAGGACAAAGGGCTCCTTTCTAGGCATCAAATATAAGAGCAAAAGCAAACTGATTTGAGCTAGGTGAGACAGAAACAAGCTCTGATAAAACTATCCTGTAACACCTTAGAAAATAGGGGATAATTGTGACATATGCAGTATTCTCTGTTAAACTGGGATATGCAGCTTTTCATAGAGAAAAATGTTATTGTGTAGTTGTGCAACATCAATCTGTTCAAATAATGTTTCTAATAAAAGAATATATTTAGGAAAAGAAAGTACTTTTTTTTTTCTTTTGCAAATTTTTATGTTTTAAAGACCTGGTCTCCAGTAATCTCAGACTCTTCCAAGACCATGGATACACTGCCCAGACCCGTAGAACACTGTAATCTGAGACAGGGTATTGGCTTCTATGCCAGTAAACTGAGAAGTACGCAGTGGTGTAAAAACTAATATAGGAAGCAAGGTGCAGGCGTCATTCCTCTTTTCATATTTGCTTTCCCCCATAACTAGCAAGGTATCTTTCATCCTTTCATCTTCTGCATGTTTGTTAAATTAGTTTAGCTAATGCAAAGGAACAGGTCAATTTCTCTTAAATGGTTAAAAATGCAAAAATAGCTTATCATTTGACACACACACACAAAAAGTCAATTATCAGGCATAATGTGTGTTTATTGTCACTTTCAAAAGTTATTAATATAGTGGACAGGGCTTTGATAGACCAGGTCCACTAGCTGTGGTACCATTTTATTGTCTGTCAATATGCCTAGTGAACATATAAACAACCTAAAGAGCTTGCAGCATATGGTTGTGCAATTAGGTAGAAACACCAGGCTAAGATTTCTTACACTGGTAGTGAGTAAGTGGAGCTGAGAGATGTGACAGGGTATTTAAATAGCCCTAGGAGAGCAAGATGGGGCTGAGTGGCTGGGCAGAGTACTGGAACACAGTTTTATGCTGAATCTTAAAGGCTTCAAATATAAGAAGAAAAGCTGCAATAATACAAATTAAATAAAATAAGAGTCATAGCTGGAAAAAAATTCCAAAAATTACGTCTTGGATACATAACTTCAAATGAGACTTTCCAAAAAGGTTGTGTGCAGGATAGAAGACAAATTTATACTGTCCCTTGGAAAGCGGAAAAAGTGTTCCAATATATATTTCCACCTTGCATGTGCGTTTATGCATGAGTCTTTAGATTTAGAATTATCTTCAATACATTACTTCTACATCTACTTATAACCTAGATCTCAACTTTCATTTCAATATATTTTTTTTAATTTTCAAATTGAGAACACAGAGTTTACATTAATCTAGCAGAATGAGCCAAAATTTTCCCTCCAGATGACAAAATATGAGGTGTTTGGAAGTGCTTTCTTTATGATATTCTGTTTTACTGTGTACATGGACTCTGGCAGATACCTTTCTCTTTCACTTTATTTTTTTAACCTGTCTAACTGGAAATACTGCCTATTCTCCCACTGAGAAAGTAAAGGTTCCTATAAGAAAACTGCTGTGTAAAAAAGATTTTGGCCACTGCATCTACATACTTACTACACCTTAGGACTAACAGTAACTTCCAAAGATAGAAATGTGAAGATACATTAGCAAGAAGAAAAGGGCAAAGACACATAAGTGATAAGGATGAGAATAAGGAGCTGAGAGGTGGAAGATGAGGAAAAAAATAAGTCTTTAATGCTGCTTACTGTGCCTCCAAAGGTTGCAAAACCTAATATATGCAATACTTTTGCTGCAGACAGTTTAAGTGAGGATAGCGCTGTGGGGAAGCTAAAGTGTTCCTACTCGTATACCTCTGCATAACCACAGAATATCAATGTCTGGTTTTCTGTTGTGCACAGAAGGGCAACCCAAGTGCTCTGCCAATTTTTCAGTATTGCCTCCTCATTCAGCATGTCCTTGTTGAAGTTACTTACTGTGCACTCTTTGCACTGGAGTTGCAAAGCACAGGATTTTTAAAATGGCTGGGTAGATTGGCAAAATTTGTTGCAGTCAGGTTTAGAAGTCTAAAGCTTAGATGATTATATTCAAACTAATTTTATAGACTTTTATTCTACATAATGGCAAAAAAAACAACTGCATCTACTAAGTGATTCATCTGACTTTAAAATTAACACACTTAAATATGGCATAGAATTGACTGGATTTTTTTCTGTTTAGTTGTAAAGACACTCAGATCTAGGAATAAACTGAAAGATCTTTAAACTGCAATAAGATAAATTCTATCTTCAGTATCTTGAAAAACATCAAATATGAACTTTGTAAAATATATCTGTTTTCCCTTACTGTGACTTACCCTTTTTTTTCTGCTGCTTGTGAGGGATTTTGACCAAGATGAATGACTTCAATAATTTTTATCTCCAGACTGCTGCTATGTTTATTTCTGTGGTTTCTGTGCAATAGCATATGTCCTTTTATTTGCCATTGCATTTTTGCAATGTGTGAAAGATATTCCATCCACAGTCTGAACACTATGTCATTGACACAAGTACTGCTAAAGTTATGGCACGAACAACTTGCTTCCTCTGTTTGGTTTCATACTCTTACATCTTAATGCCAGTTTTGGCATTTATGAACTTTTCTAAATTACTTAAAATGGCCACATTTCCCTCCTTTTACTTATTCTATATTACAGTTCAAAAGAATATATCAATTACTCTCCCAGCACATGTTTCTCAGTCACGCTGTACAGTTTTGTGGGTTCTTTTTCACTTGCTCTCCCTTCTCTCAGGCACATTACCTTTCTAATAGCTATTAATCTCAGGTGTCCAAGCCTTTGCTACATATATCCCTTCTAAAGTTATGTATGACTGTTTTCTTGCTATTGCATTCAACCTCCCAATCAACTTAATTTTTGATCACACCTCTTTGTTTCATCACCTGCTTAATACAACTTTCATATGCTCTTCAGATGTCACAAACTCACTTAGCTAATACTCTTCCCAGTGTCAAGTTGCCTGTAGTTGATCATTTTTCTTGCAGCTATTTTGAGCCTAACCATATAGAGAACCATTCCCTCAGCTTGCCAACCCTGTCAATGAATGTAGTGTTCTCTTATGAGCTCTATAGAGGTAACCTGTTCCTCAGAAATTTCATCTGAAAGTGTCTTTCTACAGTTATTCTTTTCCATATCCTGACATCTGAAGTAACTTCGGGTGTTCACCTTGCATCTGCTTCATGCCTTGCAAGGTGGAACTTTGTTAACTTTATTTACCAGTTTTACTCTCTGCAGCATTTCCAGTATTTAATTGTATAGGTGCATTGATTCTGATGTCAGTCTGAATATAAGGAATACCACCATTGCCTGCCTTGTGCTAGTCTGATGGCAGGAATGGGGACTTACAGGGGAAAAAGTAGAATAAACAGAATTGACTGAGATTCTTGTAAAGTGTGTGCTTATCTCAGAAGCTCAGCTAAGCAAGGAACTATCTTACATTTAACTGTCTTACCTATTTCAAAGGCACAAATCTTTAAATTACCTCACCATTCATGACCCCGTACAAATACTACATAGCCACCACACTGGACACATTTATCAGATAATTATATTCTAAATATTTATTCTTGGGTCTTATTCATTTTCCTGTTGAAAAATTTGTGCTTTTTAATCTGCTTATGTGATGCAGTCAGGGAAAGAAAATATTTTAAATATAATTTTCAAAATGATAACAAGTATAACAACCTGTTTTTCTTGCTAAGAATGCTATAAAAACATGACTAATCACTTTAAAAGAAATGTCCTACTTAAAATTTCTTAGATTTCTAGTATTTTATTTTCAAATTCTTCTTTCTAGCTGTGACTCTTCCATAGACTGGAGATACTGTGGAGATTAATTTGATCCATGACTTCCAGCTGTTCTGTCTCAACATACACATTCAATGCATATTGTTTAATTTTCAGGAAATATAAAGGCCCATAAACTGTACCAACTTTCAGATTCTAGAAAGGTATTTGAGAAACTGAAATTGTATACAGTTAGAAGTTTTGTGTGATTAACAGACCATGAGTATCTGATTTAATGATCTTTCAAGAGTATTCTACTGGACATACAAAAATAAAAAATCCGTACATTATGCAGGGTTAATACAACATTTTTATTTCTTTTTTTTTTTTCTTTTTGATGTCTTCTCTATTAGAATTTTACTTGCACATTCTGCCATTTAAATGAAACTTACCCTGAAAATTCTGATATCTCTGTGAGGAAAAAATTACTTTTACATTTGGTTAACAAGACTGCAACTCAGACTCAAGAGCCACGTAATTGCTGTCAGTTCAGTATAAACTGAAGCCAAATGTTTGACTATATATGCACATTTCCACCTGATCACCTCTTGCTAATATAGCACCCTGTTATCACCTTTCAGAGTTCTCTTGAACAACACTTTTGTACATGCTTCAAGTAGATTCTAACACCTGAATCCAATTCTGTAACATGAACTTTGAAATCAAATTTGGCGAGCTCATGAAAATTACAGATTAGGTTTCTTTCTCCCAAGCATAATATATTTTTCCCTACTTTGAACCGTTTTCTTTTTGGATTGCTAAAATTAGTCTTGCCAAAACTGTACTTGGAAAGGGAAAATAAAAATGGAGATTATAATTGTGCAGACCATAACAAACATGAACCTGATATCGGCAGACACTATCAAGCTACAAGGACAGATGCACTTTTTTGCCAATTTAGATATACTGCAACATTTGCTCTGGGGAAAATACACAGGGAATTCTGGGACCTCTAGGAGTTCCTAGAAGGCAGAAGTGTGCTGACAGTATTGCAAATGACATTTAAACGTGAATATCCTCCCAGTAAGGATACTACTTACTTCCATTTGGCCCTCGTCAAACAATCTTTACTGTTTAAGTCTCTAGTTTCCATCTGACAAGCTCTCCCTCACGAATAACTGTTCCTTTTAGGATTACATGACTCTGTGTTGAATTCAGTCTCCCCTTTATTTCACCTTTCCATCAGTGACTCCCCTTGCTGTCTGCCCTTACTCTCCTCCACCTTCGCCTTTCCATACTTTGTCTTTTGCTCCTGATTTAACCTCAACATGTAAACACCTTTATGTGGCTACAATAGGGGTATAAATAAGGTGGTTTATCTTCTTGGAGTCTGACAGAATATCCCATCATTGTGCCATGGAGTTCAGGTGGAAATGGGTGCACAAATGAAATTTTTGGGAAATTATGCAAAAAAAAGACTTCTGCTAAGACTTGTGATCCCTATCCAGCAACTGTGATTCCAGTTGTAAATAGAATTTCAAGCAATACTCAGTCTCATTAAAGATGAAAATTACTGCAACAATAACATTAAATCAGGATGTTACCTCCAGGGTGTCCTGCAAGTAATGCTCAACTGAAAAAGTAGGACTGAAAACTGGCGAAATCTGAAACTTGGGTACTCTTAGTTCAGTGGCAACATGGTTTGTCTAGCCCAGGAAGAGAGGAATGCAAAGTGCCATTTCTTTTCATTTAAGAACATTTTTTAAGTCAATTCTGCATATTTGGAATTGGAAATCAGCAAAACCTAGGAAGTCATTCAACCTTTCCAGAAACTTTCTTTGTTCAGTCAGGCCAGTCAAAATTGTCTTGAAACTGAAAACTGAATTATATTTCTTCCCACTATATTTTTTTCAAGTTTTGAAAGTCTGTGTTAGATTTATTAAGGAAAACTGAAGTCATCTTCACTTTTACTCAGTTTTTCCATCTGATGAGTCAAATTCAGGTTACAAACTGAACAGGCTTTGTGGCTTGATTGATTCACGTTTCCTTGTGATCCCTCTGAAAATCCACCACACTATTCAAAGATTCAATCAATAAGAACTACATGCCAGAATTAAGCATATGGATATTGCTAGTGAGAGGGCATAGACAAATTGTCTGCACTTTCCCTTATAAACTTAGTGGTATCAGTGGCTCACAGTCACATCCATTATCACAAATTAAAACTGTAATTTGCCAGTTATTTGTCAAAACATTTGGGTGCCTTTGGTTTAATTTGCTGCATTTGTCTGTCTAGTTTAAATACAGCCATAAGTCAAAGACAATTTTTATTGCCTTAAAAGGAAACTGTACATGACTTTATGCAAGCAGAATACTTTTAGTGATATTCAGAAAAGAAATCATCTGCATCACTGAGGAAGAGCCAACAACATGTAGAGCATTCATAGCATTATGAATATATAGCATTTCAATAAGGATTTACCAACTGCTCCCACTTATGCACTAACTTTGCTGGCTTCTCACATAGCTTCTCTAAACCAAATGCCTGGATTCTTCTTCTTCCAGAAGCCTCCCTGGTACACACAACCCTATCCAAGCATGTGTAAAAGGTAACATATGTTGAATCTTATTCACAAAAGGCCCTCCACACTTGTATTGGATCACCTCACTGAACATGGGTTTTCATTTCTAACAGTCATTCTGCTCTCCAGAGAATCCTGCTATTATATTTCAGACCTGGTTTATATCATTATAGTCATAATCAAAATTATTGTTTCACTTTGTGCGTTTAAAGCATTTGTTAAACATAGCTAATGGTGCATGACTGCATAAAAGCTGGATTTTTCATCTCATATTTCGGGTACAGAATCTGAAAATCTATTTCAGTAACTGTTCCAATGCCAACATACACATCATAAAATTTATCTGCTTAATGCTAACAGCAGTGGTTTCAGAGAGCAATCTTTCTTCCACTAAATTCATGAATAAAAGTATTTTTGGCTTTAGTGATCCATGGTGATCTTGTTTCTTAAATAAAAAAAGTGTACTTCTCTTTGGATTTGAGAGACTGAGAGAATCAGAAAGCCAGAGAGAGAGAGAGAAATTGCCTGATTTTTTTATTTGTGGACTAACGAACAAGAGGCTACTACAAAGGGTATGACATGAAAACTCAGAGAAGAAGATGTAGTTTCTAGCTTAGACTGATATTTCTTTAAACCTTGGGAAACTTTGAGTCGCAGGTCCTTTTTTGAATTCCCATCTCCTAGTGCGGTGCTGGGAGAATAAATTCCCCTGAGATCAGACAGCTCCATGTGGGAACCAGCAAGCTAAAACTCCACCCTTGTAAAGACAATTACACTTGAAACCAATTATTTCTAAACAATCAATCTCTGGTGAACAACCATAAAGACAAACAATGGGGCAAAAATATTTCATTCCCAAATCCATCATAAATATAAGAGGCAAGTACCTCTTAGTGTATAAATAACCATTTGAATGTTTATAAATCTTTATGAGTACATACAAAAGATTATAGTCAGTCAAAGAACCTGGGGTAGAGAGCAATGATACTGAGCAGAGCAAATAATTGGTCCAAGGTCCTTGCCTAAGCCCTCATTGCTTAAAAAGGAATCAAACAGATGTTTTTCTGATTGTGCCTCAGATGCAGTCATCTTGTTTATACTGGTTGCTCAGTATTCTTGTCCAGTGTATAGACATGGTCAACTTCAAATGGCAGTGTACCCTGTCTTGAGGCAGAGGTCAAGAGTCTGCAGGCTGAGTTATCAGGCGGACAAGTTTGTCTCTGCATTCACAACAGTCAGAGCTAAAAGCAGCAACAGGCAACCGTTAAGAGTGCATGCCCTAGTTTTCAGATGGTTTGTGTTTAATGAGATGAACCTCAACCCTGATCACCATTTTGCTAGCCCTCCAAAGCACAAAAGTGTTCTGAGCTATTTATTTACAGTCTAATTTGAACCCTTCACTGCCAATATCTTGTGTTTTAGCACCTGCCTACCAAACTGTCGAACTTCACCATTTATGTCAATCAGACAAGGATCTGATTTTTACCACTGCTGCTGATATTAATCAAAGATTTTATGATTTGTATGTCAGCCATTTGGTTAGTATAGTGTACAAAACACAGTATGGCACAAGAGAAACTGCGTGAATGCACAGCTTAAAGGTTTGTTAGAAATTTGAAACTTTTCTCAGGTTCATGAACTCTGTCAAGCAAACCTGAACCAGAGATGGCTCAGGTCTGAGGTGTGCAGCCAGTGCTGTAAATGGAAATACAAGGTTGCACAATAATGTAGAAGACTGTATGGTTTGCATCACTCCTTTTTAGGGAGAACTCTATTTAACTTGAAGTCTGGACAGTTTTATTATTACTGTCAACATCTAAAACCAAAGAGAATCAACACAGCCTTAAATGATACTCTTCCCATCCCTATCTCTTCTAAGAGAAAATTCGGAGAACCAAAAATTAAAATACAAGACAAGATTTTAGCTTTATTTTCACATGAAAACAATACACTATTTAGAGCTGCTACTAATTTTTCTGGCTTCTAGCAAGCTCTCTGTTGGTCTGTATAAAGTGATCTATGTTACGTGGTTTTGGTCATAGAGATACCATTTCACTATTCCTATAAGTTTTCAAAAGCAGCTGGACATGGATTCTTTCTGTGAATGGAAATGTTATTCACAATATAAGTGACAACTGGCATTTTTCCCCTCTCCATATAAAATGTTCGTATTTGTTTATTCTTCCAACTCATTCTTTTTATGTAAAAATAATCCATTATGTTTTGTTGTTTGTATGTGCAAAAATAATTTATCAAACCTGATAAACTGAGAAGTGTTTAATGATTACAAATTAAAATTCTTGTTCCAAGTGCTATGCAGTTTGGCAAAATGTCTGTCAGCTGATGTCCATTTCTCCCTCTGAACTTTGACTCTGATGACTAACTTACAGATCCCAAAACTAACCATGACAAAAACATTTGATGTTGTCTTTAAACTCATAAATGCACTGCATTGCCACTTAATTAATCTTTTTTTGTTGTTTATAAAAATGCTGAGAAATAATAGCTCCTTCTGTTGAAAGCAACTCAAAGACAATTCATAAAATTTTCTTCATGCCCATACAACTACATTTATTTTTAGTTTACACAGATGTGAAGTGAGACAAAACATAAAGGTAAGTTTTTCTTTCACCTGTCATAAGAACATTGTAAATAAAAACCAATTAATACAATTAGATAAGGAGTACAAAGCAAATAAAATTTTAAAGAAAAAAAAGTGGATTTTTTTTTTCTTTCTACTGCACTTTTAGTTTCATTTTACCCAGAGATACAGCCAATAATAAGTTGTCTCATCTGGCACATTAGAGTGTTTTGTACAGCCATCCATTTGGTGTCTGAGGAAAAATAGGATCAGGTGATTTTCCAGACTTGGATGAAGCTAATTTTGATAACCTAGTCATTTATGGGAGTTGCTTAGCATTTTTAAAGTGAGTCTGAGAAACTATATCCAGTTCCAGATTTCTAACTGAAGAAATAGAAGAATCACTTGCTGTTTTGCTGTGGCTTTCATGTCCAAACTGTACCACAGAGCTGAGTCAATATCACATCCAGGGTGCATGGAATGAACATTATTGGAGTATTGGGAATGTGCCACATGGATAACTCTACTCTCCAGTTTAATTTGAACCTACTTCATCATCACTCATTCAATGGTAGATGATGGCTTGGAATTTTTATTAATATAGTTACACATGAAACTTAATTTACAGAAATTTCCAGATGTTAACTATGTAATCTGCTTAAGGGACTGTGTTTACAGGAAAATTACAGTAAAGTCTAAAGTTGCATATTCTTGACATTATTCATGTTTTCAAAAAATTGGCTTATATTCTATTTCTTTCATGCTCTGTTTAATGTAGTCTTAATTTCGACATATGACACAATTTCAAATTACTCATTAATACATGTAATGTGTTAATGAGATTTTTTTCTTTCAAAAATTTATATTTAATTCTTTGCTCAACTTCTTCAGTTAAAATCTGTTTTGTGTAATTTTAACTGCATGCATAATTAGCCATTTTTCCCAATTCTGTGTGAAGTTTACTTATAGAAAGTCTGCAAGTAAAATCTGAGGAAGGAATTAGAGGAAATTAGATGTGGAGAAACTTTTTTGTGTGTGTAATGAAATGAAGGAATTAAACGTTATATTAGTGCCACTTTCCTCTTCATGGCATTTAAAACATGCAACGTTGAGGAGATTCCCTTTGCTATTAAGTCACATCCCATGTTACTGCATGTGGCTGGACCACCTAACCCCTTCTATAGGTTGATGATGCTATGGGCTAAGGTTGCCATTATATCTATGCTTTCTCAACCCTTATTCTTACAGCAGCAGGCACAGGAATATACTGAATGTATGACAAGAGGAATGAAATAGACACCACTTATTTCAGTTGGCCTTAAAAAAAAAGAACATATTCTAGAATTCCTCAGGTGTAGGAAATACTTCCACTTCTGTAAAATACTGTCCAAGGTATACAGTTACATTAAGCTGCGATTTTGCTCTAAACTTTTTCTCTGTAAGAGGGCATTTTTGACTCTGCATCACTGGACCCCAGTTACCTTCCAGCGCAAACATACTCACTTTGCAAATGAAAATATTTTTTCCAGTTGCCAGGATGGCAACAGCATAGGAACTAAAAACTCAGGCTATTGGAGGCATACTGCGGCTAGCGTGATGAAAAGATTCACTTTATTTCCTTTTTCCAAAGCTTCTTACCTCTTGCTTAAGAGTCCCCTTGTGGCTACTGAACACCAGATCTTACAGTTATGAAAAGGTTGTGGTGATAAAACCTGAGTCAAGACTTCCATTAATGAAGAACATATGAAAGGATGAAATATCAGCACAAAATAAATATAAATGGCCATACAAAGAATAGGAAGTGTTGCCTCTAAAAAAATTCCATTTTGCCCTTTTTAGACATGCAGCGGCTAGTATTTCAGCTTTCTTGAATTAGTAAGATAACATGTAATCCTTCAGGAATGCAAGGGGCTGTCTTCCTGAGCTTTCATTCTTCTTCAGATTCTCATGGAAACACTGGTGATTCCTGCATTCAGATGCATGTTTATCATTAAAGATAGCATTTATTAAAAATCCACCTGTAGCTAAAACAAGATTAAGTCCATTTTAAGAGGTAATTCCTGGTCTTTTATCACCAAAATGCTTCTGAAAGTTTCTTGTTCAAATCTTGATCTGTGTCTTTTGGTATCACATGGATGGGATCAACTGACTGCTCTGGGCTGTCCTGTGTTCAGTACTTTGGTACTTTAGCTCTGTGATTCCAGCTAGAATCTCAGTTTCAATCTTCCTAACTCAGGATGCCTTGCCAGTTAGGAGTAAAAGGTCCTAGTTGAGAAGAAGCACTTGAGGGAACAGACTTCATTCTTAGTGCAGCCCACTGTTAGGGGAATTGAACTGAGTTTCTTGAGTCATTCATCAATGCACCAATAAAAAATTACAAGTCTACAAGCATTTAGGAGGACAAAAATGATTTTGTTATCTTTGTCACACCATATACTGCTTTACTACATTTCTTGTTTCTCTAAGCACAATTGTGTGCTTCAAAATCACATTAGACTCCTGACATGATATAGCTATGTAGTTCCTTTTTAACTCTACAGAAGTGGTAAATCCAGAAAGTTGTTAAAGTGGGGATAATGTCTTCACAAGACTGTTGTATAAGTATTATTACCAGTGTTTTTACCTTTACACACTGTGCTAGACAGAAATCTGCTTACAGCACACCAAAGATGCTGGAAACCAGATCCTGCTGGAAGTGTTGAGATGGAGCTATTTCTACTCTTTTGCCCCTAATGTTTCCCACACCTTTTGTTGCTTTTGTGTCACATATGTCCCATATGAAGACAGGCTGAGAAAGTTGGGGCTGTTCAGCCTGGAGAAGAGAAGGCTGCGTGGAGACCTCATAGCAGCCTTCCAGTACCTGAAGGGAGGCTATAGGGATCCTGGGGAGGGACTCGTCATTAGGGACTGCAGTGATAGGACAAGGGTAACAGGTTCAAACTTAAACAGGAGAAATTCAGGTTAGATCTAAGGAAGAAGTTCTTTACTGTAAGGGTGGTGAAGCATTGGAATGGGTTGTCCAGGGAAGTTGTGACTGTTCCATCCCGGGCAGTGTTCAAGGACAGATTGGATGGAGTTTTGGTTGACACGGTTTAGTGTGAGGTGACCCTCCCCATGGCAAGGCAGTTGGAACTAGATGATGCTAACACCCTTTCCAACCCTAACTATTCTGTGATTTTGTGAAATACAGCCCTTCAAGAAAGAAGAAAACAAAGCATTGCTGTTATGGACTTAATCTGAGTTTCTTTATGATTTATGTTAATCAACTACTTGCAAACCTTTTGTGCTCCTGAATTTCTAGTGCTTTTTCTTTGGAATGTTTGTGTTCTGAAATCAGGTTTCACATTATTTTTCTGTTTGCTCTGAGCAAGTTTTGTCATTTTTCTAGCAGGGTCAAATGACTTGCTTGTCTCTTTGCCCTCCTCTTTTCCTATTTTTGCAAGGGTTAGCTTAGTTTATTGGATTTTTATTCAAATTAAGTGCCTGAGGTTACAGAAACACAACCTATTGGCTGAGACATAGCCTAATACCTGCTCTGATGAAATAGACCCAAACCATTAAAAAAGATATAAGTAACTATAACAAGGCTCAAAGAAATATGATTTTACAACACTCTTGTTTTCTCATTACATATCCTATCACTTTCCTATTAATTAAATAATTAAAGAGTCATTAAATAATGACTCTGAGTAGTCCCACCTAATATCTCCAAAACAAAGATTTTTTAATTTTTGCATTACTGGACCAGGGCAAAGATCCAGCAAGATGTATTATACCACCAGCTTTATGTACCAGCCCTGTCATTTTCAAATTCTGCCTTTTGTCAGAGTTTTGTGACACCTCGTCACAACAAACTCCACAAGTGTAGCCAAGAAGAATGTGGCCCTTTGGGAGCATAGCAGTTTTTCTGGTGCAGTAAATGTAATAAAGGAACCAGTCAATTTCCCAAGATGCATTTGAGAGGCAAGTATTAAACATGTTTTTTTGTCAATCAGATAAAAAAAGAGACAAGCTACTTAAAAGAGATAACCTTTTCATAGAGTTGGTTTTTGGTTAACTACGCTTTCTTTTTCTTAATATATCATTGTGATCCTTTGTGTGATTCACAATGTAAATGTTTGTTTTTCACATTAGCAATATCAGTGTGAAATGTAAAAACAAAAAAAGCTTAATTTGCCATGATTTTCATCTCAGCAACTTTCATATAAACAAATCAATATTTTTTTCTTATATGTACAATACTGGTAACTATCCCCACATAAAACCAAATTACATAATTTTTAACTGAATAAAGTCTGACTTTCATTTTAACATTTTACCTTCAAAATTATACAAATGATAAATACCCCCAGTCTGTTTCAGAGGCTGGTAAAAGCTCTGAAGTTCTTTCCCGCATTTGTATCTTCTTCTCCTTTCGTATGTTGGTGATTAGTGCTCCTCAGCATAACATGAGATATTCAATAGGCATAGAAGGAGCAGCACACCAACATATATAAAAGGAATGGCAAACAGCAAATGTTCCTTGCCCTCTTCAAGATCTTATCAGATCCATAAAATTTCAGTTGGAGAAATTTGGGTATGAAATATCTGCTATTCACACTTAGAGCAAATTTTTCTAGCTCACAAGTTGCAAACTACAAAGGAAACTTCAGCATTGTATGAAGCATCAGAGAACATAGCAAGTGCTCTCAAGAGATGCTCTCTCTTAATTGTGATATATCTTAAAAGAAAATACAAAACTTCTATGGGATGCAAAACACTTCCCTGAAAACAGTTGTATCAGGAGAGCAGAGCAATTATGGAGACATATTATCAGGAGCAGACAGTGAAAAATCGCAACACTTTCAATCATACTTTTCAGCAAGACCCACAGAATGATAAAGAATAGTTAGTCTACTTCCTAAAATATCTCAGTTTTTTTCATGGGTCTTGCCTGTTGGTCTTGCTTAAGACTGAAGTTAAGAACCAGCATGGCCCCCACAATCAACGCAGATGTGCTGAAAGGCAGGTTTGTATTTTATTTGTTTTCAGATGCAACCAGTATTATCACAAAGATGTTCCAGTGCCAGCTAGATATCTGTACCCAAATAAAGAGCTACCTGTTCCATGAGAGACCAGCCAACCCCAAAGACACTCTCCAGTGGAAAAAGGTACAATATTCAAGAAGGCTGCTGAAAAACCTCTTGTTCCAGCTTAAAACATCAACAGGTCATTGCCAAAGCAGAGAAAGGGACTGCTTTAAATTGAGTATCATACAAAACCCACAGATCTATCATGTCAGATCATTTTACAAGAGATGAAATTTTATTTCTTTTCAAGCAGAATACAAAATGAAACCACAAATTTCAACAGCACTGATTACATCCCATTTCATAAGTATCCACTTACCTTATGAATGAATGTCAAGATTTATTCAGTCTTGCCTGAAGGGTAAGTTCATATATCTGTTCTTTCTTAGCCTCTTTGGGAAAAGGAAGTAAAAATGACTTCATTTTACTGAAGCAAGAAAAATTAATTTCAAATAACAGAAGAAACTTTATTTTAGGAATGACCTGAGATAATTAAATGGTGATGTGAAAATATTTGTTTAACCTCCTTTGATTTTTCTGTTTTCTCTTAACCTCTTAAGCATACCAGCAGACTGTGCATGGCATTCCCATCAGAAAATTTACATTTTCTTTAAGAACCAAAGGAATGCAATACAAATATACAAATAACAGAAGTTGAAACTACATGGCTTGGTACAGTGTTGTAATAATCAGTGATTATAATGATGAAAAGGAAGCAACTATTACTAATTGATAATGCTGTTTTCACTTACTCTGCTCAACCAAGGAGTTGAGATGCAGACAAGAAATGCTAGCCAAAACACAGAAGCAAGCAAGCAATTTCACTAGGTAAGAACCGAGTTGACTCTGGAATTCTGTTCTGAGATCCAAATTCATGCACCTGCAAGAAGGGCAACTGCTATTTAACATGATCACTGACCTATCATTATAAAATTTCTCATGCACTGTCTATTGATATTTTTTCATCTAGTTTATATGCTTTAGAAGCCACTGCTAGGGGTATATTTAAAATAGAAATACCCCAAGTGACAAATTAGGAAAGGGAATATGGTCTGTGTGTAATAGGCCTTCAGTAACACTGAAAACATAGTTTCACCATGGCAGCTTTTAATAAACAATTGTCAAGGCCAGTCCTTCTTCAATCATGCACTAAATGCTCAGATATGCCCTAGAAAGCAATCCTGATGGAGCTGACAAAGTAGATGTTAACACTCAACTAGGCTTGAGAGTCAGTGGGGTGGACATATCAAGATAAAATATTTAATGTTGATGAAAAGTAAAGTATAATGGAATTATCTGTTGAAGTAATTGCAATGAGGAATGAATTGAATTGATGAGAAAGTATTCATGTACATGAACTTGTGTAGTGATCCTTATTGGAAGACCATTGTACATCCAGGAGTTAGTGATCCACATAACAGGATCTGTGCTGTGCTGCACATGCAGCATGATGTTCAGGTCCACATTCAGTTGTGTATATTCCTTGGCTGCAGGCTAAACCTTGCCAGCTCTCTTGTAACAGAGGAGCCTGCAGGTTTCTCACTCTTGGTGCCACTAATTATATGACCTGCATGTCCTTGCCTTATCTAAAAGTGCAACAAGTTATCACTTGAACATCCTTTCTATTTGACAGTAGAAATGATGAGTAGGGTTGTTTTCGTGTAAGAAAATCCTGTTATATCTCAATTGACCAAAATGGAGTAACCCTTTGCACGTCATGATGCACATTCATTAGAGATTGGTGCTTCATAACTTAGGGTTCCCAGCACATTCAAGAAAACAAGATTTTTTATTATCATCATTGTATTAGCTCTAACAAATAGCATTTTAAATGACACTTCATAGAATCTGAGCATCTTTCTTACTAAGATAACAACAGATCAGCACCTCCTGGTGCGAAATAGTTGTCACAGAAGAGGAGTGCAATGGAGCTTCAGAGAACGGAGAAGGAAATGGTGACAAGAGATGCTGATGAAGTAACTGTGGAAGAGAAGAAAATCTTCAATGACATAAGAAGGTGAGCAGGAGGTGGGAAAGGTAAAAAAAACATAATTTTAGCAGATCTTTTATAGCCACCATATACATGAAGTAACTTATAAATGAGCTAGAACCAAACTAATTGGATGATATGGGACTCACAGTCCAGCACAATAACAAGCATGCTGTGATCTAGGTTATCATTTCTCAAGCAGCTTTAGCAATTTATTTTGAGATTTGTGTTGTGTAGCTACCCTGCAGCATTTAGTTGAGCTTTGTTAGTGTAAGACTTGGATATCTTTACATTGTGCTGTAAATAGACTAATGGAGACATGAAGCTGAAAAGTCCTTTTGAATCAATGT
The DNA here is from genome assembly GCA_009867235.2 of Psittacus erithacus. Taxonomy (NCBI): domain Eukaryota; kingdom Metazoa; phylum Chordata; class Aves; order Psittaciformes; family Psittacidae; genus Psittacus; species Psittacus erithacus. The sequence continues at coordinate 20,354 of WYDI02018182.1, forward strand.
TTCAGATTAAAAAAAAAAAGATGCAAAAGGAGGAAATATTAAGAAAGGTTGTCCCTAGAAATGGGCATTTTCAATAAGGTGGTTGGAAAATTCTTAGGACTAGAAGAATAAGACAGGAGGCAAAATCAGTCAGGAAATACTCAGAGAAGAAAAGACAATAGATGTTGGATAAGAATGTCAGATGAAATGGTGTTGAAAAGAAAGAACAGAGACTGGATGACTGGAAATTGTACTAATACGAAAAAGTAGCCCACTACTTCCACCAATATGACATTCAAGAGGTGGAATATGGGAATAGGGGAGGCTTCCCTCGCAGGAGCAAGCTACTGAACCATTATCAGAAAGAATGATATAGGTCTTTTTTTCAGTTACTAGAAGTCCCAAATCTGATGCTATTCACATGGTCACAAAAATCAGACTCTTCATATTTTTTTATTAAATGATCAGTTATAAGTTTTGTGGTTGCTGAAAACAGTGAAGCTCAGGTGCACCGCCTGGTTTTCAATGAGATGCAGTTGTTAATCACAGTTTTCCCTCAGAAATTTGCCAAAAGCACAGAAAATTCTAGGGATTTTCCCAGTATCCCATAATCAGCAGAGCTTACACTTCGTGTTTTAATGTTGAGTCAGGTTCATGGAAGTTCTTGAAGGCATGTAAGGAACACATTTTGCCCTGTGTCTTTCCATTCTGATCTATTTCCTAACTTCTGTTTACTAACAATACAGTGCATTAGTAAAACAGTGTCTTTAATCAGGCAAAGTTCTTTTAGCTTCAGCTATTGGGCCCAGTCTTCATATTTTGAATATGTAAATTCCAAATAAAGTAAGCACTGAATTAGTATGTTCCTTTCATTTTGCATTTCTAATTGTAATCCATTAATGGCAGCAATTAAAAAGAAGAAATAACTGTTCTATGAAATTCAAAGAAATAAAATGTTCTAAGAAATAAAATGTTCTATGAACATTTTGCGTATGAGGATGCAAAAACAAATACAGAGTTAGGTAACAGGTCCAGAAATCAAGAGCTCTCGTGCCCAATTCTAGCTATGACATGCCTCCTTTCTAACTCTAGCAAATTCTCTGTGCTTCAGTTTTCCTGCCAGCTATCTATGATCATAAATAGTTTGGTCACATCATTTATGAGAGTCATAGCAGTGGTAAGGACATTCAAAAGTGAGAATTAGGAGGCTGCAGTGGTTGCTGAGGAAACAGCGGGAGCAGACATTGGTGAAGAGAAATTGATACAATTTTGTACTGGAAGGTCACTATTCATCTCAAAATGTAATCCTAGCTGAGTGCTATTTATACCTTCTCATGCTACTTAAAAACTGCCTAAATGGAAATTCTCTAGTGACCTTCACTGACAAGACCCATGCATATAAACTCACAGAGTATATATGGTCCTGCCTAATTTCCCAGGGTCAGCAACTGAGCCACAGAACTGTCCCTTTACTGCTCAGCCCCAGGTTTCCCCCCAGTGCATTCAGGTAACAAGCAGGGCATTGCAACAGAGAGAGGAGCTGAAAGGCATGCTTCAGTTCTACAGTTCCAACAAAGCTATTGAAAACAAAAAGAATAATTTATAATTCTGTTATTAGTCAGAGGCTTGGGAAGCTGCCATTTTGTCTGGCACACAAGTAAATACAAAAGCTGAAATACAAAAGGGTAAATGCAGCAGAGGAAAGCTTCTGCTCTCATTTACTTGAAATTCTCATTTATTTAAGCAACCTAATATTCTCCACTGAGTGGAATAATTTCTGGCTTATCCAAGTTAATCAAGAGAAGAACTGGGCCTCATGCGACTCGCTGGAAATATTTTTTGGATGTATGTTTCAAAAAGATACATACTCAAAACAAACAACTCCAGATGCTCTTCTTGATACCAACGAAAGCTAAACTTTGTGATCATTTGTTTAATTTGGTTCACTCAAGCAAAAAGAAAATAGATGATTAATCCTTCAATCATAGTCTTAGTCATCATTGTTTTTCATATGCATCCAGAAAAACAAGCAAAAAGACCAGAAAATGAAGCAACGCAACACCAAAGATAGCAAACAGATAAATTCAACATGTGGTCATATAGAGTTCTATAGTATCTAACTTTCGTGTTGGTTTTTTTTGGGGGGAGGGTTTTGATTGGGCTTTTTTTGTAATTTGAGCAGATGTTTTCAATACACAACAGATTGGTTTATGGTTTGTTTGCAGAAAATCAGCAATCTTGTAAGGCTCTCTTAAGCAACAGGGAAAGTTACACTTAATAAAGGAAATTATAATAAACAACTTAAGCCCTCTTGCTGAAGGGAAGGGAAGGGAAGGGAAGGGAAGGGAAGGGAAGGGAAGGGAAGGGGAAAGAAACAGTCAACCACTTTGATCCATTTGCATTCCTAACATACAAAATAACTGAAAATATATATCTTTAGGGCTGGAACATTAATGCTGTACTTGATTCTCTTTTTATTTTTTTCTACATATGCTAAGCTGTCGCTTCATACAGAACTTACTTAGAATGAAAATCCCTCTCAACCAGAACTATAAATATCAAGACTCCATTTTGGTGGTCTGTCTTGAAATATTTTCTTCCATTTGTTTCATTAAGATCAAAGGATTTTACAAAATTATGTGCTGGATGTTAAAGAACAAGAATGTATCCAAATGGCAAACAACTTGAGTTACGTAGCTATATGCTTAGTTTTGTATAAAACATATATTTGAGCTGCTAAATAGCTCTTCTGAAAGCATTTCATGTGATATAAAATGAGCAAGATTTATTATATTATCTCATGAGCTAATAATGAACAGACCAGTTCTTGTTAGTTCTTTCTCACACTTATTTTACAGACTGTTTTTTGTTTGGGGTTTTGCTTTTTCTTCAGTCAACTGTGTGGTTTATGTACATGCAAATCAGCAGCAGTCAGTGCACAAATCTGTGGAGTCCTAAATTCCAATATATTTCCAATATGTCAAGGCTTAATGCCAACAAAGAGATTCTTTACTAGTAGGTGTCTGAAAAACAGACTGGAAGGGCAAAATGCCCTCCAGAAGACTTCCAGACTGAAAGGCAAAATGCCTGCATGAAAATCAAGTCGATACTAGTTCTTAACATAATGCCCCGTCATCCCCGCTCCCACTCTTCCCTCTGCTGTGCTGATATCTCTTCAGAAGGGAATATAACTTAAAAATACAGCATAAAACTGCATATAGACAAATATCTGCATTTGACATTAACACCTTAGATCACATACCATTGGTACCATATCTGTTGCCCTTAGAGTTCCAGTGTTAAAATATCCCATTCAGACAATCAGGATAAGCATAAACAAGCAGGATAACTCAAGAACGTTACAGAAGTAGATTTCAGACAGTGTTTGTACGCAATGTGAAAAAAGCAACTGTTTATTTAGAGTTCTGGACAATATTCCCAGCTAAGTAAAACCAGTTTAGTTTTTAGTTCCAGAAAACTGCTAGAATGTCTTAGCTCACTCCTGAGGCAACACATGCTTCCATGTTACTGTTCCCATTTTCCTTCTTTCCCCCCTACCCTAGTGAGGTCCTGGGGCTTTGTACTACACAGAGCAAACAAGAACCAGTAAGCTCTATTTCAGCCCACTAACTGAAGATTCGTGTAGAAAGGTGTACTGATGAGGGAATTAAGGTGCTTCTTCTGGGCTGTAAGTTAACCAAAGGCATTGTTGCTAGTAGTAGCTGACAGAGGTTATCCCACCACGGTATGAGGCAATCAGGGGAGGGGTTTTACCCACTGTTGGTTGACTTTATCCTTGTGGGTTACACCTGTGGGGCTGGTGACAGTTATACTGGCAAATGTGGAAAGACACAGTGACAGAGCAGCAGCAAAATGGATTTGTCAGAGGCTTTTGCCTGTGCTAGAAGCCTGGAAGGGTTGGTAGCTGCAGCAAGCATCAACTGCCAGTAGGCAGACTGGAGTACATCTGGTAGTCTCGGAACAGCAGCAGCATTTTGTCTCTCTTCCCACTTTCAGCTCTATCTCTTACCTTTCTCCCCACTCCCCAAAACAGAAGGGTCTTGGTTGAAACATGGCGGTAAAATTTAAATTTTGTTTTCAGCGCTGAGAAGCTCTGAGCTGCTCTGCTAGCAAGACAGCTTTCTGTGGGACTGCCTAGTGACTACAAGTCAAATGATGCTATCTATCTCTTTTATTGCATTTGCCAAACTCGAAAGCCATAATAATTCTTTTTGAGGGGATTTACTGCAATAACACCACCACACTGAATTCGGTTGGGATATGATATTTTATACCATAGAAGAATTCTAAGCTCTATAAACCTAAGGTAATAATGGAAACAGTGAAGACTGCCTTAATATGCCAATTCTCTTAGAACAACATTCATAAACAGTCTCAGTGTTCACCCATAGTGACCCTGCTTGATTAGGCCATTCGAGACAGGACTCCAATAAAGTATGTGACTTCTTGATGCCTGTTTTAAAATTATTTTTATTTGTGAGCAGGCTGAGCTAGGGTCTGCTCAGACTAAAATAGCAACTGGAGCAGGTTTTACCTACATTTAGACCTACTTACATTTCTGACAGCTTAACCTCCTATAATTCTGGAGATTTTTTCAGCTGGTTTACTTTGGAGGACTGAGAACAGGTAATCTTCTTAGAATTAGGAAGTGATCACCCAAAATTGTAACAGGAAGCATACTTAAAAGGCAGTTTCATCTGTACTGACAAAAAATAAAGACCTAAATACTACTTGTTTTCTTCTTTAAAGAATGGATCCAAGAGCATAAATTTCCATTGTCTATTTCTGTAACATTGTGTTTCATTGATAGTGCAATAGTTGGAGGGCCATCCTCCATTTCAGCTTTGCATAGAGCATCACTACTTTTTTAACTTTATATTACATACAGCAAGAAATTGCTTAAATGCTTAAAAAAAAGGTTATATTTGTACATAATTTGGACATCAAAATTTAAAAAATGCCACTATTAATTTTACGCAATCATCTTTAACATATTCCTGTCATATATGTGTGCAGTATCTTCTGTCTAATCCCAGTTAATGAGAGCCATCAAGGTCAAGAAGTGACTGTGAAGACAGAAGCAATGGAATCCATTACCTGGTCTTCTGGAGGTCAACACAGTGCCAGCGTTTCCCTGAAAAGAGTTGCTGTAGTTAAGGCAAAAGGTTTTCTGACACAGTGTCCCTCTATAGGTCTCATGGGATTTCTACACCTTTGTGATGCCTGCTATAATGTAAGAGCTTCTTCCCTAATGAAGGGTGAGATAGAAACAGCATGGATCCTGACACATATATTTCCTGAATCTGCTTGCTTGTTTGAAGCAAAACTATATTGACATGCTGAAGAATTTTAAATAACAAATCAGAAATAAGTATAATTGCTAAAAAAACAGACCTATAAGAGGTATTAAATTCCAGGATGTTCCAGAATGTGGTTCCATCCTTCTAGAGTTCAGAGACAAATGAGACCTTCCAAGAAGTAGACCACACCCTATCGCAGATATTGATGCAGTGTTCCAGAATTAAACTGACATTTGGTTTCCCTGAGCATACAGTATCATCCCCAGTTTATCTATATCTCTAGGCTATAGCTTTTACAATCTTTGCCTGACACCTGCTTCTAGCTTAATCATTCAATATACATTTTCCCCATATAACCATAAACATTTCATTTATTTTTTCCAAACTTTTCTGCAAAGAGCTTAAATTCTTTTCAGACTTTCAGTCTATACTTTAAAGCTGGGATGTTGGTTTATCCATCTGAACTAAGAAACACATTTTTATGCCCCTTCCCTCCATTTCTTTACTCCTGGCTAGAAATGCAAAACAGGTCTTTTTACAACACCTTACCCAAAGATTTAAAGGCTGATAGCTCATCCGGCTCAGCTTTTTGCACTATGGTTTAACAGAGTAAGCATTCCTTTCTGGACTATTAATGATTAAAGCCACCAATGAAATAAAGAAACAGTGCTTGAAACATTTATTTGGTCTGTGCAAAGGAGCCTAGCATTCATCTAGCTTGTGGGCTATGCTTATTAGGAACTCCTCTGCACACCCCAGCTGAGATTGAACTGTCCTTCAATCTCAGTGTCACTTTTCTCCGAGGAGGATGGGATGTTACCACTGCTGAGCACAGCATCCATCGTACAGAGGTTCCGTGTTCTTACAGGACTAACAAAAATCCATTTATAGATGAGGTGTCAGAGGTAAGGCTCTGGAAGTAGAATTTGTTCTCAAGAGAATTTTTTCTTGACTAGTTTGGTTGCAGTCTTGGATGAAGTCTAATGTGGGAAAGAAACTGCTCACAGTTTTGTATAGATTTTTTCCTGTTGGACTTAGAAAGACTCTGCCTCACAGATTGCCACCATTGCTAACATGCCAGAAGTAATTACAGGATCTCTTACCAAAAAAATATAAAAAGAACTGGATGTTCCCCTGACCGTTTCTTCCATGTCATCAGTAATCCCAACTATTCTTTTCTTTTTGTTAGAGCAGTTCTTTCCATTCATTCCTCACCTGTATCTAACACAGACCACAATCCAGACTTTTCCTAAGGAGCTTCCAGTCTAGCCATTTTTCTATAAAATCTGGCTGTAATTTATTTATTCCTCTCCTAAGGCCTCATTTCCTCCCTTTTCCCACTACTGCATTGTGCAAAAGATGATGTAACATGTCTATTCTTAACCTCAGCTATGTCTCTGACACAGTTCTTTTTTCATGCTAGGGGACCTAGCTACGTACGTTAGCTTTTTCCAGACATAAGTCTATTTCTTTTCCTTCTTCTGCCCCTCAGTATTTTCTCAGAAACTAGGAATGTGACCTAAATGCCATTTATTTTTTTCTAGTCCTTACTGAACTGTTGCCACATTAAACTATTTGATATTATAGATATTACAGGAAGCCTCTGGAGTTCACTGGAAAATAGTCTCCACAGTGCTTTGTTTTGTACAAATGCAGTTCCTTCTCTAAGAGGCTTTAACTGCTGAAAAGACAAGAGGCAAAGGGCAGGGAAAGGGACAGAATGTGCAGAAGACTGAGCCCAGTGATGGTGCTGCATTAGCTCCTTCTCTTTGTTAACTCCAGATTTGTCTTCATTGGGAGGGAAGTTGGTTAACAGGAAAAGACAAGATAAGGCAAAGGCAAGGCAAGGCAAGAAATAGATCTTCAGGTGAAAAGTGTACGTTGGGGACTTAATTCCATGGAATCTGAAATGATTATACAGATACTGAATCTTGGAATAGATAAAACAGTCCCTCTCAAGAATAAAAATAGCATCTGAGTTGCAGTTTGCTGTTTGCAGCATGTGCCTACACTGCTTCCATTCTGGTGTAATGGTAATAATCTTTTCTCAAAAGGCAGATGATCCACAAATGACACAAAGTTCAGCTGAATTTTGCATTAAAATCTTTGCATGCTTTTAAATTGCAGTTTGCCTTCTCACAACAAGGCTAATTTTGTCCAGTTCTTGGTGGTAACAGAAGTTGTTTAGGAGATGATAATGGCTGCAAAGGGCCTGTGAAGCAGCCATAACAACACTGTTTGCTGGTAAATCAAGCATACTGGTCTCACATACTGAAGTTTCTATACAGAATCTCTGTGCACTAATCTGAATCCTCACCAAAATTAACAAACCAAAATCGTTAACCAACTTTAGAAAAATGCATAGCAAATTACTACTGAAGAGTTCATGAATGAATACAAATCAGAATTACCCTTTTGTCTTTCCTCTCCAAGATCCTCTCTAAATGCCTGAACAATCCTGGCATGTGGACGTATCTGAACACCTAGCTAAGGAAAAACTCACAACTTCTTTCCCAGAGTCAAGCATATCCCTCACTTCTTGGAAATAGATATACTCATGAAGTGCAGAAGGGCATCCTGACTTTAAAGCATGTGATCAGTTCCATGAAAATCAGTGATACTTAAAGTTAATCGTAGTTTCAAGTTCTTTACTGAACTGAGTGCTAAGCCAAGGATTTGTCAGTTCAAATACCTAAGGTAATCTCCACTACCACAGTGTCTCAGGAAATGAGAAATGACTTCTCAGCAAAGACAATGATAGAACACACAAAGTGCAATTTAAAGTGTAGACAAGAGTGCAAAAAAACTACCCACAGAAGAATGTGACTGTATAAATGAAGTTAAGACAACTTTTGAACTCATACATGAACACAATCATGGTTTAATTTTTTGACAAAAATTCACTGCTCTTTTATAGAATTACCATAGCTTTAGAGAAAAACACTATTTTTGATAGTTTATAACTTTGTGTTTCCTGAAAACAAGTTATGTAATCAAAATAATAGAAACCCTCTGCAACAGCAAATAACTGAAGAAAAACATATATAAGTAGGATCAAACAAATAAATAAATGAAAGCAACAATGACAGATAAATGAGCCAACGGAAGCCATTCCAACTCTTAATCATACTAACATTTTTACTAAATGCAAGCGTTTAGAGAGCAGACCCATTTTACAGAAGGACCCAACTGCCAATTTTTTAAATGAAGCAAATCAAATTGGAATGAAAAAATGTGCATTTAGTCTTTCCAAGAGAAAAAATTATCTAATGTACAGTCAGCATTTCTCCAGCCATGAAATATCCATGCACTCCTCAGATCAGTAGAGTAATTTTTCCAGCCCTAAATACAGTATATGAGTAAACATTTTCTTTTGAATGCCTTCAACTTCAGTGTTTCATCACTGGCTAACAGGAAAATTCAGAATTAATATGATTAATATAGAATAATGTAACTCAGTCAGTGTAACAAGATAAGGGTCTGCTGTTGGGAATACTTAGAGAAAAGTTGAGGCAAAAGTTGAATCATCCCCAATGCTTCTAGAAGGTTTACTCTGTAGACAAATGCACATACTTAAACATAATATACCTATAGGTTTATCACAAGCTAGACAAAGACAAGAAAAAAAGAACAGGGCATAGGACTAAAGAAGGAAAAGGGGAGTAATTTTTTAATTTATGTATGCATCTGAAAACAAAGTTTCTCAGAATTAAACCACCTGCTTTGTTGGCATTTCAGTGTCTGGAAATGGCTTCCTGGAGGATTTTCTCCACAACTTCTTACAGGGCCTTAGGTGAAGCTGGCTGGTCTGTGGTTCCTGGTTTCTCCTTCTTTGCAGATGATCCACCCTTTTTGGAAGACAGGTTCAATGTTTGCCTTGCCATTGTTCAGTGGCAATAGAGATCAGCCTTGCAAGGACCTGCAGCAAGTTCACCATGTTGCACTCTGCCTGGTCCCTTGGACTTAAGTATATTCAGTTTACTCAAGCTGTGTCAATACTACCTTGCTTTACCACAGGTTGTGTCCTTCACCCTCCACCCCCAGTTTTGCTGCCAGACACAGAGACCTAGGAGGCCAAGTTTCGTTACAGTGTTTATCATTCATCCCTGTGGCTGTGCTACCTTCCAAGTCCTCTGTGGCAGAGCGACCTTTGTCAGTGTACATAAATAATGCATCTTCCTTTCTGAAGGTCATCGTTTGTAAGATTCCCTTTTCCCTTTGTCCACTACATATCTTCTCTCTCTCTTCTAATGTGTCTTTAGATAATGGAAATATTCCTGATTATTCTGTTGAAAGAGCTATTCTGTATTAGAAGCGATATATGAATATCACCTGAAAAGCTGTTCCAAACATAATAAATATCATACAATGGGGATTTGTCATGTCTCATTGCTAGATAATCACTTTTTCTGAGTGTTATATTTTCCCATTCAAGTTGATATCACAGGTGTTAAAGCAGCATAATATTTTCTTGCTCCAAATGGTGGTATGACTATTCCATTTTAAGAAGTTATTTTTCAGTTCTTTTGAGAATGAAATTTGCAGTTTGATACAGAAAACTGAGAGGGCAGGGACAGGAATTTCTTATTTACCTGATATAGAAATAAAATGTTTATTTTTAAAGAACAATATTTTTCTGCTGCTTATTGAACAGCAGAAAATTCCCTGTAACTAAGGAAGAAATTATTCACAGAAAGTTTCTAAATGTCACAGAAAAGAAACCAAGTTGAGCAATGTTCTGAAATGAATGGATAGACTTATGCAAGTTTTGTTGGTTTAGAATATCTGCACTTAGATAGGAAAAGTGAGCTTATACAAGCCTGGCAGTTTAGAAGCTCTCTATGGTAAATTTTTTGGATTACCTATCCAACATATATCAGAGTCATCATCCAAATTTTAAAATTACCTATGCTAAATCCTGGACAAGAAACTGGGTAGGAAGTTGATGCAGTGGCTTTTTGGCATTCTCAGAAATCCTTTCTGTTTCTTGAGTAACAGAAGAAAAAAGAACGATATCTACTACGAATGAAAGCTTGTTTTATGTAAGTGAAGAAAGAAATGTGTAATTTGGTTAGGGCGGTATCTTTTGCTATAAAAAAAATGATTGCACAAATCAGATGGTTCTTTTCTCTGCGGCTGAGACTAACTAGAAAGGTTTTACAGCTACCTAGATTTAGCAGAATAATAACATTGTAGTTACAGGAAATGGACTAAACTACATACATGAAATTTGTGACTTCATCATACTCTAAACACAGAAGGAAGACATCCTTCTTCAACAACGCAATAACAATGCTGGGAGTCTAGAGTGTTGTCATGAGCAGCATACAGATGTCCATGTGCGAGAAGGGCCACAGAGCAGGTAGTGCTACAAAGTGACAAGATGAATCTTATTGCATGAATATTGTAACTAATCCTGTGATTTGCCGTTAGAAAAATAGAAAGACTGAAAGAGAGCTGAGGGAGACGAAATAACATTTCACATCAAACACACGGCAGCCACAGAGGAGTCCAAACACTGCACTATGAAAGTTTACGGACAGAAGTTCTGGTTAAAGAAACTAATGAAAGTTTCCGCTACAGTCTTAATCTTCGTGCACAGTGCAAACTGCTCCTTACACCACACCTGAGGTTCAATAAGAAGAAAATTAGTGTTGCCAAAAGCCACTTCAGCTCAAGGGGTCTTGGACATGTTGAGTAGCCAAGAACAGGCAGCATGAGCTAACTTGGTGTTTAGGCACTATTCCCACTGGCAGAGATGCAGCAACGTCCTGCCTGAAAAAAGAAGCCGGTGATTTTAATATAGTTAGATTTAAGTTATGAGAACAGAACACAGCACTAATCCGTTATCAGCGCACGTGAACCCTGAAGTGGTCCTTCTTACCAAATTTGAAACAACTGATGGTAACTGACAAAGCATATGTGTTTAATGACAAGTGTTCTAATAAAAGCCAGGAATTGTTCATAAATGTCCCATGGGGTATCCCATAAGCCACAATTCCAAGGACATGAAAAAAAGTTACTCTGGGTAGGAGGGCAGTGTAGTTAAAAGGAGATATTCAGGGCCTGCTGAAACAGGAGGAAAGCTAATATTGAGAGGGCTGGATTAAGGGCTGGATTACATGTCCGTCTAGATGGCTCCGGAAAAAAAAGAAAACGAACTACAACACAGAAATGGCCAATAGATATTTATGCTGTATGTGAAAAGAAGCATGAGGTTGTATGTATCCCAGATGCTGTTGCTGCTGTAATGGCAAGTTTACCGTGTGTAGCAAAGGAAGATGTAAAGGAACATCTGTTGAAATTAAACATTTGCAAATCAACAGGCCCAGATAACTGACACCCACGAGCCTTAAGAAAAGCAGCTGGGAGCATTCAGAAAAACGCATGCAATATTTCACAAGTCCTGGAAAACTGAAGAAATTCCAAGTGATTTGATAGCTACAAATGTAGTGCTAATATTTAAATAGGACAAAAAGATTTGTCCTGTGAAGTATAAATCAGGTAAACTAACTTATAGAAAGGCTAAAAAAAAGGAATAGATGCATAGATATATGTAAATAAAGATAAAACCTGGAATTTAAATAAGTCAACCTTTTTCATGGGCAAAGTAAGAAATAAATTTGTGATCTTTATTGACAGCAATACAGATCTGGTTTCCAAACGCAATGGCACTAACAAAGTACATTTGGAAGGTAGCACATTCCATGTTTTACAGTTAGGACTTGACTTATTACAATATGGCATTTTCAATATCACTGTATACACTAACAGCAGAACAAAAATTAAATTGCTTGAAAACTGTCTTGTTGACAAAGCTCAACATACAATTTTCAAAGCTAAGATGTAAAAGAGAAAGGACTACTAATAAGAAAAGTTTTCGGACCAGTTCTAGCAACTATTTTTATCTTATCAAATCTTTCTGGTAAAAATCAAAATCAAAAGAAAAAACATGGCATGATGGTGTGTAATGAGAACAAGTAACTGACACAAAGCATTTTAGATCATTTTCTGAAATTGTTAGAAGCAACCAGATGTGTTCAATAAACTAAACAAATAATACTACTTCTGGGACATACCATGTGACCTATATGGAGCAGGATCCATTGTTCTCAGAGTGGAAAACAATGATGCAAAGTCAGATGTATGGGACTACTGCATGGGAAAATGCTCAGTTTATAGAATCATAGAATAGTTAGGGTTGTAAAGGACCTTAAGGTCATCTAGTTCCAATTCCCTTGTTTTGGGCAGGGTGCCTCACACTAGACCATCCCATTACCGGCTTTAATGCTCCTGTGACACTATTTCTTGAGTTGATGCTTCCTTTGTTTTCAAAGTCTCTGTAATTCACTGGATACTCTTTGTCTTATTTTCATCTTGCTCTTTGACATGTTCAATTTAACAGATTCCTCTCTGTTTTGGGTGTCATATCATATATGCTGCTAAGCTCTCATATGAGGCACTGTTATCAGGCCATCCTGTCCTGGATTTTGTCAGAGATTTCAAGAGTGCCATAAAAATTTACTAGAATTGTAGAACTTTTGCCATGTGTGTTTGAGACAGCCCAGCAGCAAATGTGGGGTTAAACACTGAAAGAGTTGTCCAAGGGTTGCAGCAGATGGACATTTCATTGAAATTTTTGGGGGAAAATGAGTGTAATGTTTGAAAAAACATAGTTTGTTTTCTGCCTGCCTTGGGTAAAGGCAGAGTTCAGATGGCTGGCTGGGACAATGTTTTCTAGCACTACAATGTAGCATTTGTGTCTTTATAGCCCAATAATGCTTATTAATAAATACTTAGGTTTGGAAGTTAGTAGTAGTTTCGTAAGATGTCTTCTGAATGAGGAGAATTTTGATTAAATATTTTTTGTCTTTCTCTAGAGGACCAGATATCAATTGCAGAATGCTAACCCTAAAGCTGAAAAATGTAGCATCTTGAGAAGGATGGATCAGTGTTCAGCTGTGCATGCAGAAGCCTCCCAGGAGCCTGAGTGAAGTACATGGCACAACATTTATACTGGTCAGAGGCTCTCTTTTTTTGGAAGAAGCAGGTTTTTTTCCTTAGCAAGCTTTCCCCTCCTTCTGTGGACTAATTTGCCATTCAGTGATCATCTGGAATCTCATATCTGACTCACTGACACCATTTATATTCATCTCAACTATTTCGACACTGTCAATAGAATATTGATCTCTCCTGGGTTTTGTTAATGTCTACCAAAGCTTTGCCAAAGAGGATGGTGCATTTGGGTAAAATTACCTGGTCTGTAACAATGAGATTAAACTTAGCAAACTTTGGAGTTCCTTTTGATATTATTTTTTGTGAAAAATTCTATGAAAATATTAAGTCTTAAAAGCACAAGAGAATTAAAAAGCTTCATGAAAAAATTGAGAATGATTCTGACATCACAAAATAAAAATATGGGAAGCCTGGAATCTAAATCAGAAAAAAACCCTGCTTGGTTTCACTTAAATGAGCACAGATGGTCAGAGTGAAGCACTACTTTGTAAGCAAACCTTTGCCAGAAAAAATAGCAATAAAATATTGTTTACACTATGATAGTGGGTGGTTTTTTATTAATTCTGCAGGAGCATATCCTCATTTGAGACATTACCAACAGCCTATTAATTAGAGGTTTTGGATCAGTCTCAAAATCATTGCACATAAATGGTAATATTAATTATTAACTGTGTAGTATTATTCTGTATTTGAGTAACAAAGGTTGAACAGGGAAATGCCAAGAAGAAACCACAGATCTCATGAGCCATATGATTACTATGATTTGTGACATGGAGGGGAATTGCAGAAAATAGCAGGCAACAAAACCCAAAATGTGCTAGCTAAACATCAAGACAAACAAAATATTTGTAATTGTGGAAAAGAACAAAAGAAGGAAGCAGAAGGAAGAATTCAGTTTTTATCAGTCAATAAGCAATGCCAGAATGAATTTGTACAAAATTCTGAATTTTAGTCTCACAATTTTATTATACCTTAAAATGTTGATTTTAAATTTTCCTTTAGAGAAAAAAAAACATATGAACAGCAATTCTGTATTATTTAACACTACCAATGCTATTATATGCTTAATGTATGGGAGCCTCCTGATTTGAGAACATTTGATCTTAGGCAATAGAGCTTCAAAGCCATTGCTGAAGTATTTCATGTCAGAAGCATCATATGTTGAATTCCTCCTATTAAATCCTAAAAGCATAGATAAGCAACTGAAGGCTTATTTCTTCCTGTTCACCTACATTTATCTGTAAATCACTGAGATTTTAACTTGTTCTAAGTTTATGTTTAAGAGGCATTTTTGCTACCTTTTGCTCAATCATCAGTATGTCATGATGTTCCTTATTATTTGCCTTATAAATTCACCTTTAATATTCTTCAATATTTACATCTCCTTTTCTCATTTTTCAGGTATTTATTCACCATATTCCCCTTGTCTCTTTTTAGAAGGATGGCTTTTAACCCAAAGTAACTTTTTTTGCATTCCTCATTTTGGGTATTTGGTAGGATAAAATGGAAAAAAATTGGGGGTTTCAATGCTTTTCCCAGTTCTAAGAACTGTGGTTTTTTGTCCTGTATCCCATTCTCTAATCTATAAGCAGACTCAGAAAAATGTTTGATGCTTTCGACAGCTTTTTAGATCCTTTCCCTGCAATGCACAGAAGAGGGAACCTAAGGCTGCCTGTACCCTGGGATGTGGAGTCCCAACACTTGTTGGAGTGTATTAGCTGACATTTACATTGGTGAAACTAAGGAACATTGGTGGAAGACTGCCTGCATCTATTCAACCTGCCCAGAGGATCTTGCTGCCACTTCATAACTATTCCAAATGCTTTTCCCCCTCTGTAATGGACTTTGCTTCAATTTAGGTGACTATACGACTACAATTCAAATTCAACCAAATTCAGCAGCAATCCTAAGCTCCTGTTCTACATGGTTTGAACAGGCTTTCTGTATGTGGCTTATGTGCAGGGCATGATAAAGCTCAGACCTTGTGTCACCACTCAGGTTACTTATACCCAATGGAACCAGGCAATCAAGCCAATCTCGACCAATATGCTGTGAAAAGGCAGGTTTTCCAAGCATAAACATTTCACCTTCCTACCTAGGTATTAGTTGTAATTTTGTGTCAGAAAGAGAAGTATTCCAGGCAGGATTACATCATCCTGTAGAAATGACATGACTAGGAATGGATCCAAAACATCTGGCTGTCCTCAACAGTATCCCCCAGGTCATGAAAAAGTTCACTAACTATAGCAGGGCAATAGGCAGGATATGGACTGTCTGACACACAGCACGTATGGTGGCTTGAATCACAAGGATAATCAGTCATACACCAAGTCTCTGTTAATCACCATGAAAAAGTTCTTACGCCGTAATAATTTATACTGGATGAGTACCTCACAACTCTTCCTGGAACAAAGGTAATAACAGTACCACCAGTGCAACTTTATTTCATTAGGAATATATTCATCTACATGTAACACTTCACTTTTGAGTACTTAGTTAAAATATTCCTGGCAGGTTCTCTTTTAACCAATCTTTAAAAGCCTCTAACAATGTAGACAAGTGTTACACAACCTTTTGAGGCAATTTATCTTGGTATTTCGCTATTCTTAGAAAGATTTTCCTAATGTCTAGCCTAAGTCTCTTTCACTGCAGCTTAAGCCAATTATTTCCCACACTATCCAATACTGATACATCCCTTTCCATTGTGCAGTACCTTTTTACACATTTGAAGTCTGTTATCCTGTCTCACATTTATTCTTCTCTTCTTTAGACTAAACAACTACAATATTTTATCTTTTCTCATCTATTCTTTTTCAAACTGATCTACACCTGTGTTATAGTCCCCTAAGTGGAGACATTGCTCCAGCTAAGGCAGTGCTAATGTTAAGCTAAGCAGAATTTCTTCATGTCTTACAAAAAACATGACTCTTTATATAGTCCAGTGTTCAGCCTTCCTTACTACATGCTGTAATATTGTTGATTCATATCCAGCTGTGATCCATTATAACCTTGGGATCCTTCTCTGCAGAACTACTAGGCAGCCAGTTGTTTCATGTCCTGCATTTGTGTAGCTGACAATTCCTGACTAAATATAGAAGTCTTTGCTTATCCTTGCTGAATAGCATTCTATTTTTCTCGTATCTCCTCTCCTATTTGTCAAGGTCCTAGCTAAATTCTAATCTTGTCCTCTACTGTGTTGTTCCAGCTTGGTATTGTCTGCAAATGAATGAAGATCTTGTTTCTTGCATCATTCATGTCATTAATGAAAATATTGACTAGTGCCGGAAATACTATATAGTCCTGGACACAGAAGAAAACCTCCTTCTTTATCTAGATACATTGACAGTTACCTTCTTTTACCTTCTGAACAGTCTAGGTACTGCTGGTACTGACTATGCCATTAGCAGTAAACCATACAAACTGTCATAGGCAGAATTTTATTTTGTACTTGCATAGTGCTTGCTCTATATCTCAGCACCGAGGCCTCTGAACTAAAATTTTTTACCTTTTTTAGACCCAAGACGTCTTTTCCACTCTTGAGATCTGAAAGCCTATGTGGCTGGTTTGGATATCTAGACTAGATACGCAAATTTGTCTGCTTATACTTCAAGGAAACATTTTCACTGCTTTTTTTTTTCTGCTGAGGCATGCCTTGACATGCCTAAATCTTCATGTAAACAATTGTACACTTTTATGTATTTGCTTTTCTCCAGTTATGCCACTTTTGCTCTATAAGTTCACAGTTTCTTCAAATTATTGCTCAAGAGATTAAAATACTTTTCAAAACCAATCAAAGTAGACTAAACTGCTTTGCATTTTGTCTGCTCTTCTATAGATCAAAATGTCAACTCTTCAGACATTATAACCATCTATGTTGTATTTTCTAATTAAAGAATCCAGGGACAAAGCGATTTCCAGTAGGATCTTTAGGAAAGAGTGAATTCTAATTTTCTAAGAAGAGCTCTCAGAAAACTCAGGTAAAAATATTTGTCACTGACCATCTCACCAGATATAGGTTCTCCTTTGTCTATTGCAAAGATTGCCATTCTTTATATTTTCTTAGTGTTTTGAAGTGAATATACGTGTAAGTATAAATACACAGAAAAAGAATTATGTCTTTCCTTTGAATAATGCCTATCACATTTATTGACTCTGTGGGTCTTGTGTGTTTCTCTCTGGTTTCAATATGTTTTTATTCCTTGAATTGGTTGAAGTTTCACAACATTATTTTTCACGTATGTACTGCACAACATCAAATTTTCCCGACCATTCTCGTTCCTCACCACTTCTTCCAGCCTGTCAATAAGTCAGAATTTCATCTAAATAATAGGAGCCTTTTCTCTCGGTACTATTATAAATTTGTTATTTCTCCTTTGCTAATCCCAACTAGTTCAGCTGATAGTAGCAGAGACAATTGCACTATCGTGAGATGTTAGCATTCATGTGAGGATTTATGCAGCTCTGAAAAAAAACATGCAGCTGCAAAAAGTACAAATCAAACCACCAGAGGATAATCCCAAAGCATAATCAGCAGCTCAGACTACAGTAAAAGCCTGCTTCATGATGAAACAGGATGTTAAAATTTTCAAATGCAAGTATATAGCTCAGAAAATGAAACATCCAAGATTTTCATCCTACTGAAAGAAGGGTTTTACCATGATCTGATAAGCAAATAGGATAGCTGACTTGCTATTTAGAACCTGGCTGTGGACCAGATCATGACAAGAAGATGAAAGAGACATGTGATATTGAGCAGGACATGAAAGTGTAACCAGAGCTTTTTACAGCAGCTGGGTTTGGTGCTGAAAGATTCAGAAAAGAAAGGAAGTTTTAAAACAGTTAATGACTCCTTCCACCCTTGACATGACAAAAAATCCATACTGAGATGAACCACACAGGAGTGCTAAGAAAGCTGGAGCTGGCTACAGATTTATTTTATTGGCCTGAAGCAGAACGAGCAGTAGAAAGGAAATGTCAGACAAGTGAGAATTGTTGCAGAAGAAAGGCTAAAAGTGAGATGGCTGCCAAGACATTTCCGCAAGAGAGAGCAAAAGTGGAATTGCTGGAGGGGGTTCGTAAAAGTGGGATAATCCCACAGGTGTTAGCTAGCATTCAAAAAGAAAATTCTTTTCTTGATTCAACTTTTCAAACTTAGATGGAGAATTTTGAAATTCAAATAGCATGCTTCAAAATTACAGAAAAAAATTTGCATAACATCTTCTGAAATGATACCTCAGTGGCATTTCATGCAAATTCACTGGTTCCAACCACAAAGTCCAAAACACCCATTACAGACACACATGCTGAATACCTGAAAAAAGGGACTGCTTAATGTAAACCATTTAAGGAACTCTGAGCTCTATTCAGCCTAGCTCCCACACCTACAATTAAGTGGAGTGCACACTTGGCATCTGACTCAGAAGAGTATTAGCTGCCAGCCAGGGCTGCCAGACCCTAAATTTCAGATCAAAAATTTCTACAGTGGCTGAAATACAGGAACCAGAAGTTCTCAGTTTTAAGCTTCTGCAGGAAAGGACATTTTAAAGCTTTGTATAGTTCTCATTTCTAGGAAAATGCCCAATTCATTAGAATATAGCATAGCCTGTGAAGAAATTGGAGCTAGGGGAGACTCTCCAATCTGCACTGCAGAAACTGTGTCACTCTGCAGAAATAAATACAGAGTATATGCAAGAAGCAGAGATAGATACAACATGGAAACAGAAGAGTAGTCAGTGATGAGAACACTCTCTGGGAATTCCGGAGCTTTTACGTCGTGAACTTTGCATTAAAGAGTCAGTAAACAAAAGTCATGCAGGACACAGATCAGAACAGTATCACTTTGCAAAGTCACTTAGTGTTCAAGGAATGTAATAAACTCCTATGCCTTAATATACAGCAGAAGTGTTATTCAACACATATATTGGCATAGCCTCTCCTCTTACATCCTGTGACTTGTCAATAGCCAGAAGCTTCAAAGGCTTACTTACTGATGCTGGCTCCCTTTTAAGACGTTGCTGAAACAGATTTTCTGCCTCAAGACAAATTGCGTTTAGCTGATAGATGAAAAACTCTGTGCCAAATAGGACAGTGTTTTGAAACAGCAAAAAGTCAACAGGAAGACAATTAAGCTATTCTATGGAAGTGTTCTGGGTATATAAAATACAGCCTACCTATAGATGTTTACAAGAAATGCATGTTGTATTTCTGCTCTTTTTTTGTAATACTATAGCTGATTTCAGTTAATGCTGGCAACATGAAGACAATCTATTCAGGCTTATGTGGAGTTCCAAGTTGCCTGCCAAGTTGTCTTCTTTACTTTTTTTTTTTTTTTTTATTTACCTTGAAATACATTCCTTCAAGACTGCATTTTAGAAAGATACAAAAGCAAAAAAAAAAAAAAGTCCTCATTTGTCTAAGACAATTTTCAACCCAAGCACTAATACTGAAACCTTTAAACAAGATACTTTTCTTCACAAGTTCATGTACATTAGTGTATGTTTGACTTCTGTTAGTATCTTTTCTGGGTTGAAACACACTATGACCAGCTATATTCCTATTTCTAAGTCATGTTCCTTTCAGTAAGAGATTGATAAGCAAAGAATTCAGCAAAGTTGAATTTTTATAGCTCACAAGTTGGATTTAGCATTACAACAATATCTGACCAATGCCAGATCAAATTCACCATGTAGGTGCTAGTTAAAAGAAATAAGTAAATCCAAAGCCAACAGCAGAATAAAACATATTAAAAAAACAAAACAGCGGAAAATCAGCTTTATGTGTTATACCAATCATGAGTTCAAAGTTACCCAAATTTATTATGAAATTTCACTATCAAAGTTCTATTTTATTTCATACTGTAATGGAACCCATAAACAATGGAGCTTCGGTTTTTCTACTTCACTAATGAGAAAGAAAAAAAAAAAAAAATAATCCCTGAATAAACTGTTGAGGAACTCTACTGTAACTTCTGCTCTGTTTTTCCCCAGGAAATGAGGGGGGTGACACTCTCAATCTCCTTGAGAGTTCTGAAGACACTGCTTGTCTAATTCTGGCTCATTGCCCATATTCTTCTTTGTGAAACTGTACTATGTGTTATTGAAGTCCAGATAGATTAGATTAACAGCCGGGGGGAGGGGAGGGAGGGTGTCTTGAGTGTTTGTTACGTTGTCAAAGAAGCTTTTGAATTAGTTTCCCATAAATCCATGTGGCTTTAAAACCCATTTTCTTGTGGTCTTCATCCTTTCTTTCAAAATATGCTCTATAACCCCAAATACAGTTTCTCCCTCTTAAATATGGGTATTTCTATTATTTTCTTTCCTAACAATTTGCTGAAGACCCTATTAAGCACAGTTACAGATGTTTCTTATATTTGGCAAGATATGGAGAAACTGGTGATAGCAAACATACTTCTCACGGGCAAAATCTTACTGTAAAGATAAAGATTGTAGGCAATTATTGTACTGTGGCTAAAGGTAGTTTCATTTAAGTTCTGCAGAAAGTATAGGAACCATTATACTTGAGGAAGATTTCATTAGGTTTGAACCAAAAAACCTGAGATCATGTGAGATTTAGAAAAAAAGCCTCAACCAAATCTCAAAAGACATGTAATAAAGTCACAAGAGTTGGCAGGAATCTTGATCCATCTCATAAACTCCGGATAAATACGAACAGATGTAGATAGTGTAATTAAATTGATTATGGAGTTTATTTCCCAAGAAATCATTCTGAAAACCAGAATTAGACACAGACCCCTTGAAAACTAATTGATTTTTGAAACTCAAAAATACTTTAAAGATTTATCCACTCTGGTTATTTTTTCTAGTTATACTTTCCTGTTCTGAAATATGTTTCACTCCCTTTTGTCAATATGAAATATTCACTTTATTAATTATAAAAGGGAATAGCTGTTCTAAAGAGTAAAGAGTGAAGCTGAGTATAGAGTCGTATCAATACACGAGTGGATATTTCCCTAAAAATAAAGGAAGAGAAATTCTGCTTTAATCACTTACAGTTGCAGCAATTTTAAATGTAACTCAGAGTAATCAGTGGGTAAAAGTCCAGAGCTTTTTAAGAAAAAGAAGCTAAAGGTATAATATAGAATTAGAACATAATAGAACAAGAGGAAATCAGGAACACCTTGTTGAAGCTACGGGAGCCATTTTCTGAAGCTTACTATTGAGAATATCTTCAATGGGGTCTAGACGTCATGCATTTTTAACAACAGATAATAGTCCAAAGACAAGCACTGTGTAATGTCAAAAATTGGGAACATTCCTTTTTTTAGCTATCCCAGAATTTCGGTCTTCTTAAGTAAAATGGTATTAAATAAGAAAATGCTTTTAGCATTTTTCATATGCTTACTTCTTTCATATGTTTTTGATACTTATTTTTTTCCTAACATGGTGCTTCTACAAAACCAAAAAGCTACAAAAATAGAAACAACCATCAACTTAAATTTCCTTAAAATATTAGAAAACATGTAGCTCACTATCAACTTCCCACATGAGCTAAAAGGCTCATCTTGAGCCAATAAAGAAAATAAAAGAAGGGTGAAAAAAATATAGAGCTTTTATGTTATCCAGTGTTTCCACGAGAGAACAGACCAACATGAGTTTTGTGTTCAGTTAAGCTGAAATGAAAAGAGAAGCTGTCCATCCACCAAGACACCTCTGAAGCCTAAAATAAACATTCATGACAACTACATGCCAAGAAGCGGCAAAGGCACTGAGTCTCAGTCAGGGTTATTTGAAACTAAAGAGATTTAGGAAAGGTTGTCTATTCAGGGAAGCTGGAAGTAGATCTAGAGAACATTTTAGTGCTCCAAGAATAGTCACAGTGCCTAAATTCTAAGTACTGGTGAACTGAAAGACCATCTTTTGTGTGATCTGTTAGCGATCTTTTCGTCCATCTAGCACACTTATGTACTTGAGATATCCTGCTGACTTACAGTTTCTAGCCCTACCATGTCATCATGTTTTATAATCATTTGCGATAGTTTAAACTTCCTCTCTAACATGAAGTTGCAACCAAGAAAGCCATTACTGCAAAGGTATCCCTTGTGTATGCTCATATATAAGGTGTGTTTATAGCATATTTCTCTAGGATCAGTGGAAAAACTCACGATGTTTCCACATTTCAGGTGGCATGGACACCTGAGCTTCTTTTAAGACTTATTTTCTGCATATGTGATCTGTTTTGCCTGAAATACTAACCAATATATTTTGCTGGGAAAACACTCACTTTTTGTACCTTTTGTTGATATTGGAACTTATGGACGGTCAGAACAACAGTGGCAATGAGTGATTGAATTTATGCTGTAGTGACTCAGGGACTTTGCTGGAAAGGCAAAGAGGTGTGGTTCCAGGCACTGTCCTCTTCAGTGTTTCAGGGTTTTATCCAGTGATGATCTGAAGTAAAATGCACAAACAGTTCTGGGCATATGTCCCAGGAGCCA
This sequence comes from Psittacus erithacus, assembly GCA_009867235.2. Lineage (NCBI taxonomy): Eukaryota > Metazoa > Chordata > Aves > Psittaciformes > Psittacidae > Psittacus > Psittacus erithacus. The sequence goes on from WYDI02018182.1 coordinate 43,124, forward strand.
AGTTTTTCCAAAAGTAGAGTTCTCCAACCACTAGTTACAAAGCCAGTCTGTCTTCCTTGTATATTCCTGTCCGTACCATAACCCAGCATCACTCAGAGTGAGGATTGCTTGCTATGCAAAATATTGGGTGATTGGTGCATTTCTTGGCTGAAAGCCACATTTTCCACTTCCTGGACAAGTACGCTAATTGTCAGACCAGCATCTAAAAGCTCTTAATTAGATACTGGGATCTAGTCACCTAAATCCTGTGAATAGTTTTACACTCTGAAGTGTAGTTTTGCTAAGATGTCAAAGTTCATACAAAAGACGAATTTCAGATACACCTCATTTGGGATCTGGAGGGGTGGCTGACCTGACATAATTAAAACACAACAAAATTAAGGATCTCATTTCTTCATGCATAGGAATTAGACCTCACATTCATGGCCCCTCAAACTTACTTCATATAGAGACAATTCCTGTTTGCTTCAGGAATTTTGCAAATCACTATAACCACCAGACTCCTTGTCTTAACACCACCACCTTGCAAAACCAGATGCGCCATTTTCACAAGCTTTCCCTCAAAAAAAAAAAAAAAGTCTGTCTGTAGATACAGCAGCAAAACCATACTCAAGAAAGCAACATAACCACCGGAGAAATTGAAATTAATGATTATTCACATGGAATCAATGTCATTTCTAGTTTATGTGACAGTCACATACAATAGTAATACCTTTGATTATGAAAGATGTTATATAGCTGGCTTTTACCAAACTTGAAATGCAAATTTGTATGTCACAGGCTCATCTCTCTTGTGAAATATGTCATCATTCATTATTGTACATATGTTATGACAAAAACTGATTGGTTACATTAATTTATATTGTTGACCAGACTGTTCTTTTACCCAGAATTTTCATTCCACATTCTTTTTTCCACTTGCACATAGCAAGTCCCTGATCCTAGGAGAATCCATTTGTGCCTGTGGTTATGTGGTTGGCACACCTAAGCCATAGAAAGATATAGAAAATTTCCTGGATCTATACCAACAATTCTTTTTTGAGAATGCCTGGAAATAGTAATTAAGAGTAGGCCAGAAAAGAATCTTTCATTGTAAGAAGCCTGAATTTCACTGTTTCAAATAAAAAAAGGCTGCTGGAGACCACAGTCATGTCCTTCCAGTAACACTGGAAGAAGGAATGATTAAATGCTCCTTGTTGTGCAAAAAATGATATGACAAAAGCCATGACCCAAACCAAACTGAAGGAAAACAGAGAGGCCAGGAATTAATTAGTGAAGCTATTTGTATTCATTTGTAGGAAGGAGCTGACAAGCAGCCAGCAGACAGGAAGAAACTGAGGAGGCTTCAAAACAACCAGTGAGAGTGTTTTCTTGAAAGAAAATAAGACAAAGTAGGACAAGGAGTTTCTTGGATAGAAAGGCTGAAAAAGCAAAGCAAAGGAATTCCCCTAGGTGTCTTATTTTTGCTGCGTTCTGGAAAATTGAATTTTGCGTATGTGATTTGGTAAATTACTGCAGGAAAGAAGCAAATAATTCTAATGTAAATTTGCCCTAAATATTGGCCAGTTCCTCAGGCCAAGTAAATGACACCGTAATGTAGTTGTTCTGAGGGTTTACATTGTGTTTCCTCTCCTCATTTCCCAACCCTGTGTGACTGCCCAACCTCGAAGTAGAAGTGTGTGAGTCGTGCACGTGTCCTTCTGTCATTGTTTCACAGCTGAGGAAAGAAATGAAGCCACAATACTTTTCTCATCTCCTCTGGTTCGGCTCCTAGTGAGATGCATGGAACAAAGCCTTCAAGTATGTAGCTGCATCAGCCTGAATTGAAAGATGACAAAATGCAACTTGGACAAAGGAGGCAGATAGTTATGGAAAGGGTTTGTCTGCATATCTGTTATTAAGAGAGGAAAGGAATGAACAGGAACTTTTCTACTAATATTTTCATTTTAAAAGACTAAAAAGAAAACTAGTCCTTCTTTCTGTTCTTGAATAATATGAACAGTTAAAGCCTTCCATCTGAGCCCATGAAATTCACAAAGCTCCTAAAGAATTCAGTTGCTGAAGGTCAAGTTCTCAGTGCCTGACAAGACCCAGATTCTGGAAAATTGCTATTAAATGAAGATGTAAAATGCCACTGATGCTGCTGATGATGATGATGAACTGCATCCTAGATGCAGCCCAGTACCTGGAATTTGCTCTCTTTGTACCTAACACTTCATCCTGCTCTTGAAAATGTTTCAACCCCTTCTAGGTAAGTATTACCCACATACAGATGAATGTACTTTAATTTCATCACTATAAATATAGTTGGTGCTTTTCCCATGAGAAAATATTGAAGAATTCCAGTCAATTCAAGTTTCATGATGCACTAACAGTAATTGCTTTTGTCTACACTGGGTGTCCAGTTTACGGTAATGCCATGCAGACCGCATTTCACTAATTTGTGTGGAGATGTCATTCTTGTGTGAGGCTGCTGAAAAGTTTATTAAAAATCATCCTATTGTCCTCTTTCTTAGATGCTATACAAATGACTTCGACAAAGGATCATTTACTTGGGCGTGACTTGCTAGCAGTGAAGCTATAGTAGCTGTTTCTTGCAATCTTGTTGCACTATAAGATCATTTCAGTGCTCATAAATCAGTTGCACAAACACCTTTCTCGACAAGAAATTTAGAAAATTAACCAGTTTCTTTTTGTCCTGTCTTTCAAGTCCTATATTTGCTCTCCATTCTCAGGATCTACTCCTTCATTCTCTGATACTTAAGAGATTGTCATGTATAGTTTTTAGGTTGTTGGGTCTTTAATTAATTTCATGATATCTATAAGATTTCTTGTCCAAAACGTGCATCAACTAAATTCAAACACAGCTAATTATGTTGCAAATGTTGCAGGAGAAGATTTGGAAGAGAAAAGGAGAGCGACTGCAACAAGAACAGAACCCTCTGGGAGTAGTTGCTTACACCAGTCATCATCACCACCACTAGCAGACTTACTACTTTGTGCTTTCTATAATTAAACAAACAAACAAACAAAGGAGAAGCATAATGCACTTGTATATGCTATTCTTGTAAAAAGGAAAATAAAAAAAAAACAAGCTAACTTTTGAAAAGGTGTAATTTTTTTCTAAAATTCAACTCTAATGTTGGTTCTGTTTAAAGAGTTGTGAGCCATCATACCATTTCTATTCCTTAATTATAACTGTCACAGCTATTAAATTGAGGATGCTGAAGTATGGGCCTATATGAGTAGCAATGCTGTGGCGCAAGACAATAACAGAAGATAGGAAGGTCTGGGGGAGAAAATAATCATTTCAGCTGGTATTTAGGTTGGTAATAATATGTTCATGATAAGGTGATCACATTTACTACTTCACTGGCAATTAGAAATTCCTGATGAAAGACAAGTCTATGCTGTGAAAATGTGATTGCTTGCATCTCAGCTGAGATGATAGGCAGTTCATTTTATTAAGCTGTTTTGTGCTTTTCATCCAACAACAAATCATAATAGGATTTTTTTTTCACAATTCTAGGTTCCTACAGATCATTCGTCTTGGTATGGTGTGGAAATTATCCTTCTCAGGTAAATTAATTAAATTCCCTGCTTAGCAAGCATTCAGGCAACATTCTCTTCCAGCTTGTTCTTACTTGTGGCCTGGAGGAAACCCATCAGGATTAATTTTGAAGATTTATGTGGTGATTACTCTTTCAACCAAAGTAGTGTCCTTATTATGAATCCCCTTCTTTTCTCTATAAAAAAGCAACATTACTTAAGTATATGTGATGAAAGTCTCAATTGATACATATTCTGTCTACACCACAAAATTCCTCTAATTTTTGTTCATAAACCAGAGTTTTTGTTGTTGAAATCAGTTTGCTGTTGACATTAGTTTATTCCATTATTTCATTAGATAAAGGTCATTATTAACACAGCATAACCTTTTTTTTTTTATCTCTGCCTTTCTTGTGAAATTCAAAATGATGGTGGCAGCCAAAAACAGAAAGCACCTTTCCTGGGATACTGCTGGTTTTCTTCAGACACCTTCAGATGCAACTCACTGATTACCTCTAAGACAAAATGAGAAATCAGACTCCACATCTTGAAAGTAGGAATAGACAGACAGAATGCATCAAAGGTGGGCTTCTGCTTTAGGCTTTTGAGGAAAAGTTTCCCCAAAAAATCATATTTTCACAAAGGGTGAGGCAGAATAGCACTGACCAATATTTATTTCATTCTCATTCTAGCCGCAAGTGTCAAATTAAGTATGCAAATAACACACAGAAGTAAAATGTCTTAATGTGCATATATAATGCAGAATTCTACTTCAATTTTATTGCTCAGTGTGACCTTCAATTTCCTCTGTTGCAAAGGGGGGGAGTTTACCATTCAATCAGCAATTCAGCTATGGCACTGAGTGACATGATAACACATCAGAAAATTCCTACAGCCTAATTTAGAACTCTGTACCAATGCTTTTTTATCTTGATCAGTCCTATTTGCATCAGGTGAGGGTAGGCACTCAGGAAAAAAATAGCCTCATCAGATTAATTTATTTTAATTAATTTATTAATCTTATTACTTCCACCAGCAAGTACTCAAAAGTCAGACCTTAACAGAAAAATTAGTCAGAGAATATTTTAAACAACCTTAAAAAAAAAATCTGTAATGTGTGACATTTGAATGTATTAGAACCTAAATACATGGCTCTGAACCCTGACATTCAGATTTAGCAAAGTATTTGTTTCTCTTTGCTAGCCAAAACTCTAATGCCTCTTCAGTGCCAACAATTTTTTATGTGTATTCTTCTACATTTTAAGTGGGAAAATATAATTTTGTTCCCTTGTCCCTGAGAAATCCCATATCCAATAAATAATCAATTTTTGCTAAAATTTTGCTAATTTTTTTTAAAAGCACAAACCTTCATTTTATAGTGAAAAATATAAGCTTATATACCAAAATAGTCTTGCCATTAAAATTTCTAAGATGTTTGATACTGACTGATATGATGAAAGTCTGTTAAAAAACCGTCAGTGATCAGAAAGTATTGCATTTGCCCTATACTTACTGATTCTTTCAAAAGCTTGTCATTTAGTTAAAGTTTATAGGACATAATTTAGAAAGCAGGTTTTTCTCAGAGATACTTACACATTTTACTGAGCCTATTTGGCATTGTGTCACAAGGTCCCTCAAATTTTAGTGTGATCAGACCCATAGGTGCCATCATTATCATTTAACCAATGGGTAATTGAGGCAAAGGAAATCTCAGTGTGGCTTAACGAGGATGGCATAGGCAGCCCTTGGGCACAGAACAGGTCCAAGTCATGGTCTGACGATATCACAAGGATATTGCTGTCATGTCTTCTGCCTGGAGAAATGACAACCAATTTTTGACTGGTGGAAATTAATACATACGGACATCTTTTCAGGCTATGTTATATTGCTGGCACTCATTTTATTACTAATTACTAATTGCTATATATAGATTTCATTTGAATTTGGATAAATAGCTCTTCGGTGTTCAAAATTCACTTATGATAAAATACTTTATGACAATGGCTTGTCAGAAGTTGATGCTTTCATGTTCTTTCCTCAAAAGGCACTTTATTCTTGTGGTTTTGATTATCCTGCCCCTTAGTTATCTTCATTTCTAAGGATGGACTGTTGACAATGCTTTTTTCCTGTAGGACCTCATTTTTGTGGTGGTTGTGATTGGTACAGCAACTTGGCATCTTTTCAGATCAGTGTGGTTAGAGAAGCACCACTAAGCACAATAAACCATCCAGAAAAGTAAGAGACCAAAATAATAATAATAAAAAATTTACAGATAAATAAACCAATGTGAAAAAGCAACAAGCCCAAGTCACAGAATAAACTGAAGTGGATGCCATGTTTGGTACTATTTCTTCTGCTGGAACCACAGAACTCTCAGTGACTATATCAAAGGCTGCATCAGATTCTATCTGCTATGAATATTTCAAGACTACTGATTAATTTGATTAATCAAATTAATCCATTTCCTTCACTCCAGCTGAGCTGCAGAAGAGCCCTCTAGGGCATGTAGGACCCTACATGTTCAGGTATATGAAGCCAGGTAGGCTGTGTGAGGTGTGAACTAGATGTCTGAAAGGCAGTCATGAGTCAGAAGACAGAAATTTATTGCTATGAGATATCCCAAAATGTCTTACTCTGGCACAGACATTGCTAAAGGTTGTAAGATCTGTTCCATATCTAGATGCTGCCTACATATCTCCTGGGCTTCTTGTAATGCATTTTGGCATGAACCTTAGCTGGACACTTCTGAGATCTTCAATTTGAAGACAGACAAGTGTGGAGGTATCAAAAAGATAGTAGACCAGTCCCTCTCTAAGCATGAGAAATTTGAGCTGAAATGCAGTACCAAGACAGGAGACTGTCAGGTTAGGAACTGGACAAGTTGCTAGCTCAAGAGAGATCCAGGAAAACCCAAACAGAGGAATAATTCATCTTTTTCTTATTTTTAACGCATGTGAAAATCTTTAAAAGTGCGGATAGTTGCTTCCCTGAATAAAGAATGGCTTCTGCAGGGAAGCAAACTACACGACTCATTACTACACATGAAATTATGACATTTTTATAATTGCTGGTGAAAACACAAAGATACTGATATACTTGACATTGATATTTGAGTGCGATAACTGAATTGCTACTGGAAGCCCTATCAATAATGTTTGCCAGTCTGGGAATGCTTACAGAAATCAGCTGATTGTCAGGACAATGAAATGCTATTTATCCCTAAATAACCTTGCCCATTTCCAGTGTAAATGGCACAGTTTCTGAGTCTGCAAGGTACATCTTGGTAATTATACGTGATACCTGGTTTGATGTCAGCTGACATGCCTTCAGAGGGCATAGGATAAAAATAGCATGCCGTCTGGACATGGTCCTGAGCAACTAACACTGGGTAGCCCTGCCTGAACAGTCAAATTGGACAAGGTGACTTCCAGAAGTCCCTTCCAAATTCAACCGTTTTGTGATTTTGTGAACATCTCAAAAGTGATAGTAGGACCTGCATTGTTATTACTAAACCAGAGTGTGATTCATTTGCCATCATGAAAGAACAAAAGAAATTTGTTTTGGTAAGGTCACATGTGTAAGGGTGTAGGCATGAGAAAATAAGCAATATCCATCAACTGAGATTTTGTATTTGGTTGGGCAACTTTACACTTTCCTGGGCACACTGATTGCATATTCAACACTTATCACCACCTTGGGAAGAATGAGAGAGTTCTGAGAAGGAGAAGCCACAGAATATGCTGTCCATGGGGACCTCGACAAATCATCTAGTTCAATCCTCTTCCCCAAAGAAGGATCAACAATACAGTTCATCTATTCTCTCTTTAAACCTTAAGTTACCACAACCTCCTTATGCTCTATTCAACAGTATATCACTGATGGTTCCTTTTCTCTCACTAATATCAACTCAAATCTTTCTCTTTAGAGTTCCCCTCACTATATCTTGTCCTAACCCAATAGTTATTCTCTAAATTTAGTATTTTCTAACCAAACCAGCAAAGTCTTTTTTGCTAATTTTCCAACTTTTCAAGGACTTTTGGGATGTTGACTCTCTTTGACTGGATTATGCTGGATCCCAAAATATTAGATAAATTTTAGATGAGATGAACCTAATTAAATTATTTTCAATAATCCCTAGTGTACAGCATCTTTTTTCAGAAAATATCTCTAATACCATTGGTTAATTCTGAGTTCTCACCCTGTCCTGCAGAGTTCTTTATCCTCTCTCATTTCGGCGTAATTTCTGGTTTTAATAATTACATCTCTTATTCAAGCGCAAAACTTTGCAGTAAGTAATGAAATGTGAATAACTTTGGGCATAGGAAAAACTCAGTCCACATGCCCTTCCATTTTGGCACTGGACCTAAGACAGCTATTCTCTGTGTGTTTCTTGCAGCCAGTTTTGCAACACCTTTTGATTATTTCCTATCAACCACACTTCTTTCATTCCTGCAGAAAAAATTATGAAACAGTGTGAAAACTGTTAATAAAGCCAAGTAATATCACACTTACAGCTTGTCTCCTATTCTAAGTTATCCCTTCCCAGAATGAAATTACATGGATTTAAAATAATTTTTTCTTAATAAATCCATTTTGTCTCTACTGTTGATTCAAGGCTCAAATAACTGAGACACCATGCCTTCTGTTTCCTGTTCAAAACAGTTACAATTGGTGTAAGGGGTACAATGTTAGATATAACAGTTACAAAATGCAGCCCAACTGTGCCTGCATATCACTCGCTGTGAATTCGGTACCTCTACTGCACCTGTACTGTGAAGCCTGAAGGGCTTCCAGCCACTTTTTGCATATCATGCCCCCACTTTTTTTTCCTGCCTCTACATGCCTGCGTCCATTGAAAGGCAAGGCAGGATCATGGTTGGAAGAGGGCTGGAGCGTGGTCCCATAGGTGCTCCAGCCTAGCAGATCTGACAAGGGGCACTGTGCATCTTCTAACACCAGCAATCTTCTCCTATCGGCAGACACAGTCATTGTTCATAAGATGCCTGTCCCCTCCATGACTTCTCAGTCACTAAATCATTGACCTCCCTTGGCACTTTTGGCACTGCGCATCTGCAGAGACTGTGGCCAGGGTGTGTGGATTGCTCACTATGACTTGATGCTTCACATTCATGACTTTCCTATTTTCCAAGTGTTAGTGCCCAGAAGGAAAATTGATGATGAATGGTCTATAACTCTTAGGGTTTTTCCCTGTATTTCTCCTGTAAAAGAAAGGGATCTCAAGGTCCCTTCAGTAGTCTTGCATAACTTCAACCTCTTTTCACAATTTTTCAAAGGAAATAATTAATGCTTCCACAGTAATGGGTCTCACCTGGCGCAAGAATGTCAATATGAAAACTCCTAAGGTGATAAGAAACAGACAGCATAGATTTATCATAAAATGTCATTATGATTAATTCCTTAGAGTAAGCACACCGTCTGCTTTTCTGTGCCCCGCCAATTTTCATAGCTCTGGTGGGAGAGGCTGCCGAAATAAATCTTGGCAGGTTCCACTGATACCTGGTGGGCTGCCAACCAACAAAGTTTGTCAGCCCCATCAAATTTCTTTCTTTGACAGCGTAACTAGCTTGTAGGGTAGCATACCTGCCTTATAGGGTAAACAGGAAGCAATAGACTGATACAATATGATACGATATGATACGACACAATATGATATCTCTGGATTTAGTAAGCTTCTGATAGTGTCTCACTTGACATCCTCACAAACAAACAGTGGAAATACAGTCTGGAGTGGTTGTTCGCAAACTGGACAAAGGTCATCACTTGGGGTCATGACTCTCAGAGACTACAAGCTCAGTCAAAATGCAGTTGCTTGTGCAAGTATTTTGGTTGCACAAAGTTAACGGTTGTCGTGGTTTAGGCCTGCCACACAGCCCACTCACTGTCCCCCCCACCTCCTCCCTCGGCTCCCGGAGGGATGGGGAAGAGAATCGAAAGAATACAACTCCCACAGGTTGAGAT
>WYDI02018183.1:0-13835 GCA_009867235.2 Psittacus erithacus
ATGCTCCATCCCTGGCAGTGTTCACGATCGGGCTGGACAGAGCCTTGGGTGGCATGGTTTAGTGTGAGGTGTCTCTGCCCATGGCGGAGTGGTTGGAGCTAGATGATCTTAAGGTCCTTTCCAACCCTAACTATTCTATGATTCTATAAAATGTGATTAAAACTGAGCCTACAGATGTACTTTCCTGGTCAGTGTCCAAAGTAGGGGAAATATTTGGGTTAATAAACATATATGTGGGATATACCTCAAAATAATCATATAGAACCTGTTTAAAAGTGGCAGATGAGGGATGGACAGGTTATTAAAGTTGTTTCAGTGGTTTCCACTGCACTGGCTTTGCTGAGGAGACACTTTCTGAAAACGTATGATTGTGTTTTATGGCTTGTTCACACACAGCATTCCACATGGGTTTTTTATATTCTCATTTTCCTCATTCTTTCTTTCTGGCTCAAGCTAGCATACCTTTTGCTATACCTGGTAGGATTTTATATAGTTCAGAGGTTTACATTTATAAAAGAACTGGAGGAATAATGCTTCTAAGAATCACTCTCTTTCTAAGCCTGGTCAAGCATGGGCAATTTTGTGTTTCACTGAAATTCAAGGGGAAAGCAGGATTAACAAGATATTACAGAATCAGTTTTCAGGAGAGAGAGTTTTGTGCAGCTAATAATTGATATAATCAGTTATATTTTGTGGTAACCCCTATAGAAAATAATTCTAGGCAGAAATCTTTAGTTAATCTAATTCAGTTGAAGTAGTACAGCATTATATCTGTATAGGACCAATACAATTTGGGGAAAATAAGTTATCTATTACTTATAGCTTCTTCGTATATTGATGCTAATTTTAGATTGTGCTGTTTGTGAAAGGTTTAAAACTGAATAAAACCAAAGAAACTAATTTTATTCCAAAACTCTTCTGTAATTGTTCAGATTAGAACTCTGAATGAATCTCTCCCCTTCTCTGTCTATGTATTATTCAGGAAGGCCTAAAACTGTCCCTCTGCCACCATGAAGGCTACTCTTTTAAAATTCTAATGTAATCCTATTTTTACGCAATGAATTATGGAGCTATCAGATCAGCAGTCACGGTGAGGAATTTCAGATGATTAGAATTCTTAATGATTAGCTCCACAGTGTAAGTTCTGCATTTGTTCATTTGTATGGAAAATTTCTCCTGATGCTCAGCAGATGCCGTACTGTTGTATTTTAATGAACTGAATTTTAACTCCATATCATTTAAAAAAAATTCTGTCCCAACGCCCTTTCAGAATTTTTAATGGAAAAGGGAAAGAAAGCTGATTAAAATTTTAGCATTCTTGTCTGAATCCAAAAAGAATTGTCTCAGCAAGGGGATGAAATATTATATTAAGACAAAAGACACATTTGACTTATTTACTGTTGGAATAAAAGGATACATTTCCAAGTACTTTAAGCACTTTCATCAAGACAATTTTCTGTCATTAAATGGCACATTAGTGACCTGATTTATTTTAATAGCATAGATTTTTATATTATTTTATTTTTCCTGTTTCTTAAAAGTACAGTTTAATACTTGATTTCCATAAGAAATAGCTTTTTTGTATTTATAAATTATTTTCCATTAAAAAATGCTTATAAATGTGTATACATAATCTGTAAAATAGAAGTGATTATACACATGTACACAAGGTTTTATATGTATACATATATAAAACACATTTTGTACACAAATGATATATATCATGTATTTTACTTAGAGTGTAATTGTAATATATAATCTGTATATATTATACATATAAAATATACAAAGTCTTAATGATATAAAAGTTTTCTTCTCTCATCCATTTCAGTTTTGTACATTAATTTGAATTTTCTTCTCTAGGTTAAGTTTTGTACTAAAAAAAAAGTAAATCCCAAATAAGTTTTCCATTAAAGAAAGGTTATTCTCTGACTGGATCTACTTGGCCTCATCAATGCAAATCTAGAATTAGTTGATTTGCATCAATGAATAATGTTATTGCCTAATGCAGTGAGAATAAAATTTGCAATCCTAACTTCCTAGAACTCGCTTTAATTTTCCAGTGGTACTAGTTTTATGCCTCAGATATTCTTTAACAGTTAGAAATACTCAATTAACTGTATTTCAGTGACTGTGATTTTACTTCTTAGTTACATTCAATAGTCTGTCACCACCCCCAGTTTCTCTCTCTCCTGTTTCAAGATTTAAACTATCTATAAAGTACTGCTGTATCTATTCACTCACAGATCATGTAGGCTATCAGATGTCAGGCTCATAATCCTGGCAAGGTCTGGTGTTCAACGCTCACAGGGGAAGTAATCATTTGCGGTATAAATAAATGCCGAACGAGGCATTCCCTTCTGCCCATCACATTTACGCTTTGGTCCAGCCTATATGCTGTTTGCAGTGATCAGATCATGAAATAACATCACGAGGAGTGCATAAATATGAATGCAGTGTGTTTTGTGTAACTTGATTTTTCTACTTTAAAACAGTCATGAGGCTAAATATTCATTAGGAGGAAACAAATAAAAGAATTTAAAGTGAAAGAGTGGAAAATTAGGACCCTCAGAAAATCAGTTGAGCTTTTGAAGCTCTTGAATTAACTGTTCCAAAACTGAATAAAGTAAGAGTTTCTATGCAGAATGTCCATTATGACTCCTGAAAGTAAAGAATATTATATGAAATATTGGGGCGTCTTTGTGTATATATTTCTATATGAACCAAGGGCTCTATCCAGTTTTTTATTGTGGTGTGCTGACCCCAGCCAGCATCTAAGTACTAACATGGCCGTTCATTAACTTCTGCCCCAGCAGGATGGGGGAGAGCATCTGTCATGGTTTAAGCCTAAATGATAACACAGAATTTAGTAAAATTCTTACTTTTTTTTTTCCCCGTGTAAGCTCTCTAGCTGTATTTACTTTTAGCCTCTTCCCTCTCCAATATCTTTCTTTGCTTGTGTTTCTTCAATTCTGTGTCTTTCATCCTTCTTTCCACGCACAAGTTCACACATGCACTTTTACAGATAATTTCTCCTTTTTTTCTGTCCCAGGTGCTGTCTCCATTTTTTCCATTTTGTTTTATCTCAGCTATGTTTTCCTGTGATTGGTAGTTTCACCACCAAATAGGTTGTGAGATTGTGTGTTGAAAGTGTTCTCATTCCAATGTTCTTTTTTCAGTCTTGCACATACTGAGTACTTGATTGATACAGGTCTTAATCCTGAATTCAAACTCCAGTGGGATTCTTCCACTACAAAATAAGGTATGGAACAGAATGGAGCAACTAGCTGAGATCTGAAACTTAAGGAGCTAACGTCTGCAGCCAGCCTATTTTAATAGACATTCTGAAATATTTTTGGGGATTTTGAAAGGAATGACACACCTGTGAAAGTTGTACAGCTTAATATGTTGATGTAGTAGGAGAGAAAGATGCACAAGGTAGCAAGTCTCTATTACTTTGTCAAAGGAACCCTTTCAAAAAGATGAAATGCCTGAACTCTGTGGAAGTCTAGTTTCAGTTTTACTTTTAAAAGATAAGATCAAGCATCTGCCAAAATACATTATTCACAGTGAAATATTTCACTGATTCTGTACTGTAGATACCTTGAGGCCTATATCTTCTGGCAGTATTACTGAAGCAACAGAACTGTCAAGAGGGAAGGGTATTTACAGCCATTGAGAACAACTCTTCCCTGATGATGGGTAGGATTTTGAAAGTGAGCTTGTGTACTGGAAAATGGAGAGAATTCCCTCTGTATGTTTCATCTCAAAGGTCAGGAGGGAGCTGCAGTGAATATTTTTCTCTGATTTTGCTATCTGGCTACCTCTATTGACATGACCCAGTTCTTCTTTCTTAAAAAAAAAGGCCCCCAGCATCCTAAAGCCAAAACCCACGCCCCCAATTAAAAAAAAAAAAAATTAAAACAGACTCTTTTCTGCATCTTATCATCTATTCATTAAGTGTAAATTTTTCTTCTTGATTTTCAATGCAGTGAAAATTCAGTGAGATAAGATGGATGTCAAAATGTGTCGAAATTCTAAGTCAAATTTAACCCTTGGCTATGATGGGTTTCCAAAATTTAAGAAAAATGTAACATCTACACATTTTTTCTTTAAGGTTTCTTTCTGCTCTTATCAACTGTGTGAAGTCCAATCTAAGACACAAAATTTATCAGGAATCTATTGAAGAATCCTAAATTTATAAACTGAAATGAAGTAGCTACCCCAAATCCCTAACCACTTTTGGAAGTTCTAGCCACTGAATCCTGCCCAGTTTCTTCTTGTCAGGTGTGTCAGACCTAGAATATTATGGTCAGACTGCTCAGATCATACCCTTAAAGTTGTAATGCTCTGAAAATTGTTTTCTGGCATTTTTTCCCCACTCGTCATTCGATTTTGGATTTTCAAGAAGGAGGGCCTCTGTGCATTTGTTATTTCAGCATCGGCTACAGAGAAGCCAGAATACTTGATATTTCTTATACTTAGAAGCACCAATTACAGTTAGCATGAAAATGGGAGGCTCTGGACAAAAAAGTATATTATTTTCTCTAATTAAAAGTTACCTGGAAGGGTGGGTTAGATAGGGAAAATGAGATTCTGAAAGAAATTTGAATCTGATAGGCAAGCTAACAAGTGCCTGTTGCTCCTCACTAATTAACAAAGTAATTCTGTTTTCAACCATTAATACCAATTAAAATATATAATGCTTATAATCCTTGTTTGCACATGTAACAGAATTGTAGAATAATCATAATTCTTACCAGAGATAAAGTTTTGTTTAGCTTAGTTTGAGCTAGTCTTCTTCATTCTTTTTTTATTCAGGGGAGATACACAGGCATGCAATGACTTATTCCAGCCTAAAGCAACCATATAGAATATGAAAAACTACTTTAAGTGTATCTATTTTAAAAGTTCATGCATAGATTATAGAGGACTCTAAATAAATTAGCTTATAGCAGCCCTTAAATTTTAAAAAGCTGGAGTAAGAGGGCTCTCAGTCTGGTTTATTAGCAAGAAATTGGTGATGTAATCAAAAACGAAAATTTAGAGATTATTTTTGGGGTTTAGGGCTATTATATCACTTTATAAATACGGCAAATGTGCCATTAAATACTGATGTGCAAGTGGCTATAGCAAGCGAGTAGAAAAACTTTTAAAACCTCTCTAGATGTGGGGCTTTTTTGTGTTTTGCTAAAACTAGGCATACATGGCAGTAAAATGAACAGACTCCTTTCTGTCAAATCACAAAATAACTCTTGGTGGTAAGCAGTATATCTGAATGATATCTTGCTCTTACTACACCGCTCCAGCTAAAAAGTCTAAGGTCACACACTTGTCTTACTCAAAGTATATAAAGGGAAGACAAAGTGATTCAGAGGAAATGTCAAATTTCATCTAGTGTTACATATATAACTTATCAAAGTTTAATTGTGTAACTTTAAATATTTACCAAATGGAATCCAAATAACTCTATTTTAATGGAACCAGAAAGTATGTTGCACAAGCCTATTACACACACACAAACATTTAATTAGTTTTTGGAATTATTATTACTTAATGTTTTCTCACGCACATGGCTGTTGCAGACTCAATTCAAAAATTCTCCCACAGCAAACAGTACAGTTTTTTATAGAGTTATCTTATGCCTCAATTAACATGACCTTTATCAGATGAGAAAATGTCTTGTCAGCGATGTTTTTTCTTAATCAGAATGGAATAACATGATAAATAGAAGGCAGTGCTTAAATATTTTTGCTTTGTATTGAATGGGATGTTCGCTGCAGTGTTGAACTTACTGAAGTGGTTTCTATATGTTGATTATATTTGAGAAGAAAGTTAATTTTTCTTTCTTTACCAAAATATCTCACTTAGCTTTTTAAATCTGATTATACAGAATACAGAAACTTTCAATCCCAAATATTTTTATTTGAAATAAAATAGAAGATAAAGAAAACAAGCTTTCATAGAAAGTGAGCATAATTTACCTTTTAATTGAGGCATGTTGTGAATCTATGAGGCAGGCTAAGATACAACTTACTGGGTGTTAATTCATAAAAAACTTTAGTATTACTGTTATATATATATAGATATGTTTTTCACACACTGATGTCCTTCTTTAATAAAATAAGGTCTTTCTTTAATGTAACAGTATTTGTCATTAATAAAAATCCCAAGCACCACAATATTATTTTCAGAATGAATAAGAACTCAGTATTGGTGATGGACTTGAATGTGTTTTCTCTAATGTCTAATGATATGATCTTTGCATTAAAATATTTTTTTTTTTCCCATTATTTAGTATTTTCTTATCTTGGCTTTTTTTCAGTAAACAGTTAAAACTCCTTGTATGAATCTAAATTGGCAGTTTGTGTTTTATAGGAATCTGATTTCTTTTTATAAAAACAACACTGTAGGTTTCAAGATTTTATATGTATCCTAGAATCATACACAACAGTGTAAACTGTGCTCAGGAATATCATTTTTCTCACATGAGGGTTGCTAGGCAACAGTACTCACCATATTTTCATTGACCACAAACATATCTCTGTGTGCTCTCACAAAGTATACATTTTCATTTTTATGTTAAAGAGAAGGCAAATAGGAGCTTCTATTTCCTCGGGAACAGAGTAACATTAAGACAAAACTGACGGACTTTTTTAATTAAAATTCCTTCAGTTGCACTGCCTTTACGCCATAACAATGGTACAAGACACATTAACGCAGGAGGGGCCTGGAATATGGAAAACACACCTTAAATTTAGGAGCAAAAAATTCATTATAAGTTTGGCTGCTTGGTATAATTTGGCCTTTTTGAAATGCTTTGATTATCTGGTGTGGGGAAGAGAAAAAGCAGTTTTGGTTTACAGTATGTGAATATAGCTAAAAACTGGTTATCTATTGTAGAAAAAAATGTTGGAAAAAGGTGCAAGTAAACCCACATGTACTCACATACCTTTTACATAGACCTCCACCCAGTCTCCCTGAACTGGAATGCTTGGTGGATCACCAGACCCAGAACGCTGTCTTAAACAAGAGTGAGATCTGGCATCAGCATGAAATTATCCTTTATCTTCACCAACATCTTGCTGCTCCTTGTAGATGTCTTGTTACAATATATTACAGGACATGATAGAGATAAGCTGACACTATAGCTATCTTACAGATACATCATTTAATGTATAAAAGATAATTTTAGCATGTAAAATTATTTTGAGTCATTTTTTTCTTACCAATAGGAATAAGTACCTATAGTAGCAGTTTTGTTTGTGGTTTTGTAGCATTTTTTTATGTATAGCTTGAAAACTGCAGGGGTTTTGAAGCATAATTTTGATTGATACTTTCTGGGTATCAATCTGGGATGCTTTCTGGTAGTTTTACATTAACACATGTAGGAGTATTATGATATTTTTGTCACTACATGATTTACAATAGATATGTTAATGGACTGTTAATACTATGAAATATCAATATACTGACTAAATATAGTATAAAAGAGTAAAATATACCAGAATATAGTTATAATATAGAGAACTTAAATACTAAGAGCATTACATAGATTAGAAGAAAATATTAATTTAAGCAAAATAGAGTAAATTTTTGATGTATTATTATATAAGTACAGCATGAAGATGTTTTTAACAAGTTTAGTTCTATAATAAATAAAATGGTTTTAACATAATTATTTTATGGATATGATGAATATTGAATATTGGTGTATACGAATTTTAATACTTCCTTCTTTAATAAAACATTTAAGTTTATGTTTAATTCTTATTAAAACTAACAGGTGATTGCATAGCTTAAGAATATGTTTAATTGCCCTCTAAATTTTTCGGCCTGAGTGAAGCAATGCAGACGATCATATGCAGAATCCTGTGAGAGGTAGAAAATGAAGCAAGCATATTCCACTTTACTGAAACTTCCAGAAAAAACAGAACTATGTTTTGTAGAAAGTTCATACTTAGTATCTCATGATTGAAGAGTTATTTCAAATTACTTTGCAAAATATTAGCTTGAATGAGGCATAGAAATATAACAGGAAATTGAGATACATGTAGAATAAAAAAAAAAGGATTTTTAGAAATGTAAAGAGATTATAAATACTGCTTGATATCAGATATGAAAATAAAGCAACCGCAAACATAAATAAAAAGCAAACTTTTGCATCTGGCTAGATAAAAATAACTCTTAATGCATTGAAGCCACAGGTGACTTGCAGGAGTAAATTTTACATTTCTGTATGGGTATTTCAAAGGCTGCATGAAATGAAGTTTCTCTTCTGATCCGTGTCAATTTGTAAAGGTAGGCAATTCAGCTGCTTCATGAAATATATTCTTATGAAGCATGACAAAATCCAATTTGCCAGTAAAATCCATTTAAATTAAAATCAAGGTGCAATCTTCATACGATTCACTACTTGTATCATAATGATGAAATGAGATCAGATACCTATGCTCCATATTTTTGTATCCTGATTATTTTCAGCACTATTCAGCAGAAATTATCCTCAGCGCAGAAGCTGCAGGAAGGTCACAGAACTTGCTTTTTCACTCTGCCAAACTGTTCAAGCAAAAAACTATACTAGGGGTCATTTGACAGATTTTCCTGAGAACTGCTAGTGTTTGCATACTTGATTAGTGATATGATTGCACCTACCTCCCTCAGAGAGGGAATTTACCTTTCTTCCTTCTCTTAAGTATAACTTTAAAATCATTTTAGAAAAAGAAGTTTTTTTCAATTTACTGTGAGAAGCTCTTCATGATATTTTAAAATTCTCTCATCTTTGTTTGAAAATCTCATTTTCATTAAGTGTTTGTGGTAGTATTATCCAGTAGAAATAATTCCAGCCCCTAGTATGAACTGATTTTTTAAGAAGCGTGGAAACTTACAACTTCAGGTAAGCAAAGAGTTGCTGAAAAATCTTTCTAAAATGCAGCTCAGGCCCAGCACTGCAACTGGTCTGTTCCTGCCTACCTTTTGGGTTGTTGCTTCAGTTTTAATTTGATGTGACTGTGAATAAATTTTCATACATGTGGATTATGATGTGATATTTTCTGCAAAGGTTCATGCTTGTGGCAAAGTTTTAACAAATATTCAGTCCTGATTCACCAAAATGTTTAAGCATGCACTTATTATATAAATCTGCAGTAAAAGAAAACATGCTGATACTTGGCTTTACACATGTGATCAGTTGTTATGTAAGCTATTTAAACAGGTGTTTGTGATGATTACTATTTGCCTACTTGAAATACAACAAGCACAAATTACTTTCATTTAGATAGGATGCATTGCTCTAGACTGCTTAGCACATGATGAAATACAGAACTGTTCAACTTAGAATGGACCCCTGAAACTTCTGCCTGAATAAAATTGAAAACTGAGATTTCAAACCATTTTGCAAAACTACTAATGCCCATCAGACACTCATTAGTGAATTCTTCTGCGCAACTTTAAAAATTTGCCCTGATCATGGTCAATCAGAAAGAGGGAGTTGCACTAATTACCTACAGCTAGAACATACTTAGAAGTACTTTAAGGGATCAAAGACTTTCCAAATAAAGCAGTCAGAATGTACAATTTGAGAACAATCTTTTTTTTTTTTTAAGAAGACAGAAGGAAAGTACTCTCTTTGCTTTGTAAGATGACAGTAAAAACAGATTAAAAACTCTGTTATGTCATGCTTGATACTGGATGATATTGAGGTTTGTTAGATGAAAAGGGAGGGGGTTCACTAGAGTAAAATATTTTAATTAATTTTTCAAACTGTTATTTATTAAGACTTAGAAACTTGTTTATAAATTTTGTATTAGGTAGATAAATTGTATTTTTCCTCAGGATATGTCTACTTGCATAGGGTTGAGGAATATGTTCTTTGTGTCTACAGCTATCAGTTTGAGTATCATTGGAGCCATATCATAATTGAAAATAATAGGACTGGAGATAGAAATTTTCTTTGACTTGGCAAAATATTAAGTTCTTTGATGATTGTGGGAAAGACTCCATTTTTTATGAACATACAGTAGTATACCTTCTTGTACTGTCAAATATCTCATTTAAATTGGTATAATACCTATTTGCTCAATTATTACCTCAGAAGATTGGGAACTGAGTTTCATGTAATATATATCAGTCCAAGTTTCATGTAATATGTCAGTCCAGAAAATGTCTGAAAGTTTAGAAAGTCTATTGGTTTTAAAGCCAGTATTTTAGCACTTTCAAGAGGAACGCATTTTTATTATGCTCATGAGAATTTCTCTGTGTTTATTAAATTCCTTTCACAGAAAATAACACATGGATTTTAAAAATGTTTTTTAAAAATTGAAAAATATTTCAATATTTTATTTTACTTGCAAAATGAGACTTCTACATTCACATAATGAGAACCAAAAATATAGTAATTTTACTTGCTTATAAACTTTTCATAAATATTTGGCACAGAAATTTTGAGGAACAAGAAAGTGCATTTTCAAGGTAAGTCCACATACACGTTTGCATATGATTGAATGAAGCAGTTTGGGGCTAAAATGTGAGTGTGGGTTGCAATTTTTTTTAATATGGGCTTCTGATTAGTTTCAAAATTTCAGTGCATGATTTGGAAATTATTATGTGGAATAAGAAAAACATCAAGCGTATGATTAGTCAGCCGCAGAATTTTAACCATTTCTATACTCATATTTTACAGCAAAGTACTGATTGATAGCAACCTTTGACATTTTCAAGCATAAAAATTACCCTCTACTCGGTTCCTTTTTATGATGGGCATTTTTTTTAGAAAAGAGAAGAGAAATATTAGGTTGAGCATAAAGATGAAAAAAGGAGGGTGCGTGGGAGAAGGCTGAGCTCCTGAGAGAAGCAGGTGAAGTAAGGGTGGCTGTAGTATGGGAATAGCAAGGTAATCAGTTTTTGCCTCTCCTGAAGGGAGGAAAGCATACATAAACCATGTTTCCCTGTCTTGATGCAAACAGGTAGCTTTGGCACAGATTTCCTTATGCCCTGCAGCAAACCAGTTAATTAGCAATTTATAAAAAGTACCTACAAGTTGTGTGTGTTCATATAGTTTCTATTATCGCATAAACTGCTGGGAATTAATGTTCTATTTCAGACAAAACTTCTATATGGCAGAGAAACTGAGAAATAACTTTAGTGAGATTTTGTTACAGCAGGAGCTGATTTTCTCTTCTGCTTAGATATGATCAGGGTCAATTAATCAAGATCTGAATTACAGTTTATATACCGTATTTTTGTAATCTTATTCCCTCTGTATTTATCCAAATTATTGCTAATAGCAATTTTATTATTAGAATGCTTTTTGTTTTGTTTTGTTTTTTATCCTTAATGTTTGCAAGATACTTGGTTTCAGTTCTGGTGGGGGGTCCCTAAGTAACTAGATACATATTTTAATGGCCCTTTAATTTATTTTCATATGCATAATAGAATATCTGCAATACTCTCTTTTTTAATCAAGGGATTTCAAGGAATTCAGTCAAAACAAGAAAATGTCAGTGCAATTCATTTTATTCATGTGCACAGAACCTTTAACATGACTTAGTGTCATCAATCTCCTCTTCAGTCTAGGGTTAAAAGAAGGTAATCAGCAACACATCCTTTCAACAGTAACTCTACCAGCAGGAACTTGTATACTGTATTATTCATATGTCATGCAATAATTTCTTAGTTTCCAATAGTGAAAATAAGATCCCAGGTGCAGGGATCTTATTGACACAGGGAACATCAGAATTGTCACTAAATACTGTAGAAAAGTTCCTAGTGAACTCCAAAAATTACATGAAAGAACACAAACCCCAGCAACACAAAACCAAGAGAAAGTGCTTGAGCAGGCCCAAAAGCATAAGACAAAGGTCCCCAGATCAGCTTTCTCACACACATCTTCTCCTAGCAGCCTCATTCATTGTGACTCAGTGGCGCCATAGCAAAGCCAGCCTTGAGCAGAGGCAGCCATAGCCCAGGTGGGTAAAGGCTGCAAAGTCTGATGGTTTGCTCAGAGGCCTAAAAATAACTTCATTTATCAAATATTTTTCTTACCTACCATGACTTGCTTTCTTTGTTGATGAATCTTTTACTCAAAAAATGAGGAAAATATATGTTCAGCTGAGTGATGTTCAGTGCTTTGAATGACTTATTGGTTGTTTCACTGATTTCCTGCGTACACTGAGGTGCAGATTATTTACATTTCTCTCACAAAAAAAGCCTTCAGTGGAGCAAATTTCATTTATTTGGTTTTGAAAACAGGAGGAGAAAATCAATTTTGTTGGTAATCCTTTGTCTGAATGGGTTCATACAACCCCAATAGTTAAGTAGCCAGATATAAATTTAATAAAGAAACCATTTCATTACCCCTTAAATGCAGGCTGAATTGTATTTTGAAGATTCTAACCCAGACTAGTTTAAACCACTTCTCAGCAGTCTGTGTTGGAAGAATAAGAAAGAAGTATGTTTCTTCAATGAATGATAAATCAAAGGATATAGTAATGCCTCTCATTTGATGTCCCAGCCAATACTTGTTTCCATTAGTTACCAAGGAAAAAAATGTTCCTTTTCAATTTATTAGCACTTAAAAGTTATTATTCGCCCAAGAGAGTGGCAACCTGCAAAGAGGAAATACATAGTGTGTTCTCAGTTATTTCTTATTCCAACTTTGTTTTATATCATGGATGTTAAATGACCCTGAGGGCATCCAAAGTCAGAGCATTAGGGTGATTTTGTTTTCTGTTAAACTCTAGTTACTCTTTGTAATAACACAAGTATTATGGTATGGCCTAACAGCTATTTTAAAGGCAAGCTCAGTTTTATTCTGAGGTGTGTTTAAAACAAACAAACAAAACCTGAAGACTGCAAGCTGGTTTTAACATACTGTATTTCACATTTAATAGGAATTTCAAGTTAAAATATTAGAAAAACATGAGTATGTTTTTATGGATGTGTGTTGTTTCTAGAAACTCCCTAGGAGGGAGTTAGCTGGCTAATGCTTTAACCCTAGATATGAAGAATTACAAGTTTTGTTCTCACTCTAGAGGCAATTTTTCTGTAAAACGGAATGATAGTTCAAGTTTTAATCCTGTCAGACTGTGGTGTATTTTGAGAAAAATAGTTATGAACTGTAAAATAAATGCAAGAGGAGATCTTTTCCTCTATTTTCCTGCTCACATTGCCAATTGATTTCTTTCTAGAGATTATTTGAATTTGTAGTTTGTTTAATTTTGGTAAGTTCTGTTTAAACAGCAAAATTTTCTTCTTATCATCGCCAACGTGGCCAACAGTGCTGTCAAAAAACTTGCACACAATATTGTCATATTAATTAATTATAAAATTAAGCACAAACACTAGTTAGGATAGTAAGGCCCTGGACCTTTTGAAAAAAAAAATACAAACCCAACCCAACCAAAAAAAGAGCTTGTTCTAAGAATGTAGTCATTTTTTTTATCCTGAAGTAAGCTTTTAATCACACTCTGATGATAGCTTTAAACATCTTCAGAATATTGAGTGAGATTTATTTAATGCATGTATCCCTGCCCATGGTAGGAGAGTTGGAACGAGATGATTTTTAAGGACCCTTCCAACCCAAATAATTTCATTTAATGATTCTATGAAATTTATCTGACTTAATATTAGTTATCTAATGTCGGTGACAGGGACAGTGGGATTGAGTGCGCCCTCAGCAAGTTTGCCAATGACACCAAGCTGTATGGCTCGTCTGATAACGCTGGAGGGAAGGAATGCCATCCAGAGGGACCTGGACACGCTTGTGAGGTGGGCTGATGCCAACCGTATGAAGTATAACCATGCCAAGTGCAAGGTCCTACACTGGGGTCTGAGCA
>WYDI02018185.1:0-11430 GCA_009867235.2 Psittacus erithacus
CTATATAATAACTGCTGCTATGTCCTCCACGGGGTCATTCTTTCACCCCAAAACCTGGAGTTCAAGGTCCTGAACTGAAACGGATTCCAGTTCTTTAGAAGCAATTAACCCCCCCCCCAATTCAGCATCTGTTCTGAGCAGAAACCCTCAGACAAAGCCACTCCTCCTCCCGCAATCTCAGCCACTGAAGAAACCAGGTCCTAACCCACAGCTCAGCAAAGCCCCTCTCTGGGGCTGAGCACCCACTGCTGCTCCCCTGGCTGCACCCATACGCAAGCCCATGCTCAAACAGCCCGCACTGACGTGCTCTCAACACGGAGCCGCTGCAGCCTTTGCCAGCTCCGCTCTGTCTTTTCTATCTGAGCGGTGCCAGCATTCCCTGGTTGTGTTCTGGGAAGAGATTTCCTCAGCTCCCGCAGGGATTTTGCCTTTGTGAAACCCAAAGCCCGCCACGAAGCGCTCCCTGCAGCCATGGCCATTATCTGGGCTCGCCAACATTCCCTCCTGCAGGAACGCTTCAGTTCTGCTCGGGAGGAGGTTTCACCTCCCTGTTCCACGCCAACAACCTAAAGGCCGTTTGAGTTGGATTCACTTCTGGAAAGCAGCAGAAATTCACTGTAGTTTTGTCCATTTGCATGCAAAACCAGTGACAGAACAAAGCCAATTTCTTTCCTCTAGGAATCCAGATACTGCCAGTGGCCACATTCCATCAGCCAGATTAGGAAGCAATAGCACATCACACTCCACCTCTATATGCTCCATCTATACCCATCCACAGGCATGCATGCGCCAGTAAATGCTGCCTGGATCCTAAGTGCATTGCCACGCCACCGGAGGCAAATCACGGTCCTTTTCGAAGGGAAAAGCTTTCGGAAGTGCTGCTCAAGCTGCTCCATTTAAAGTTGCACAAACAAGACGTTAAATAACAATGAAAGGCTTCCAATTGAACATTAAACCACCCCAAACACTGCTTGGGTACTGCCAGCTCTCACAAAACCGCTCCAGCACCTGTGTTGTTTTTCCCCCTTAGTTTCCAATGCTGCTGCTGGGAACAGGGTCCCCCAGGGACATCCCTTGGCTCAACAGTGTCCCCTAAAGCCTCTCCCCCTGCGCTGACCGGGATGTTTCAGGCACACTCCATCATGGGGCTGGTACCACAAATGGCACCGGCTCTGATTAACGGGGGCTTCCATGGAATTCATTAGTACCTGGAACCTCCATGCAGGCAGAACCCACTCGAGGGAGCGCCCGGCCTGGTTCCCTGATTCCTGAAACAAAGGCATCTCCTGGAGTGACCCTGGAAAAGCTCTTCCCTGGCTCCAGCACCCACAGATGATGAGCTCAGATCAATGCCATGAGGATGCTGGTGTGAGAGACGCACTCACCCTCCCCACTGACCCTGTGCTGTCCCTGTGCTCCCCCATCACCATCCCAAAGGATGCTAACCACCATCAAAGGATGCTAACCTGTGCCTTCAAACCTGATTGGAGCAGGAATGGGGATGAAAAGGGCTTCTCAAAGACCTCTCTCTGCCACAGAGGCACAGGTTTTGAGCAGAACACAGACACTGCAGGCTGCATGATGCAAACTTGCCATCAGGAATGGCCATGGGTTCAAACCAGTGGTGGCCAGGTCCCAGGACCATCTCCAGCCCCTCTGCACCGCAGCTCCCCATGCTGCACAGGCAAACGCACACCCATGGGCTAAACCACCTGGAAAAGTCACATTTTGGGGGTTTATTCCAGGAATAAGACACTGGTACCAGCACAGATACCTGGCTTTCCCAGGCCCTCCAGGAGAGGAGGAGGAAGAGGAGGACACAGAGCACACACACAGCTAGCCAAGTGGCCATGGCCAGGTCAGTACCATCTACTACAGGAACCTGCAGGTCCCAGCACACCGTGGCTCCTGCAGACCAATGTGCCAAAGCCATGATGCTGCTGTGCACCTCAGCAAGGGGGTTCAACCCTGAACCCCCTCCATGGCTCAGCACAGGCAGGAAGCGTGCAGTGCTCCAGAGCAGTATCTGATGGTGGCACCACAATGGGAACAGGGCCTCCAACCCCACTCATCCCCACTGGAATGGGGATTTGTTCAAACCAAGCTGAGCTCATTCGCCACAGGCATGACAACCACCTCTGCCCATCACAGCATCAGGGCTCACCACCTCATCTGCTCAAACCTGCTTGGACCACCTCACACCCCCAGCACTCTGTACCACCAGCACCAACCCCAGCCTCCATGGCCCATCCTGGTGGGCTTTGCCATTTCCTGGGAGTGTCCAAATAGGCTCTAATCACCGCTGCTGGGAATTGCACCACCTGGATACAACCCTGGCTCCGGATCGCTTTGCGACACGTCAAACCTTTCCTCCTCCTCTGCTTGGCGGAGCTGGAGAAGGCAGAGGCAGGAGCGGTCCTGCCCTGTTTACATTGTTAGCATAGTTTCTTTAAAGTCAGCTCCCGTGGCGTTTCCTCTCCCTCCACATGTGGTTTCGGTCAGAAAACACCTCCTTTGCTCCCCTGCTCCTTGCAAAGAAAGCCTCAGCAGCAGATCTCACTGTGGTCAAGGGACACGAGGCTCCTTTCCTGCTCCAGGACCACCTTGGGACACCAAGATGTCCTTGGAGTGACAGCGGACACTGCTCAGGGCCTCAGTGTCCATCCTCACTGTGTTGCCTCAAGATGGGACCTCTCCATCCCCTGCACTTTGGCTTCTCTGCTGCAGGCAATGAGCACCAAGGGCCGCGCAGGGAGGGATGTACAGGAAGGGATGAGCAGGGAGGGATGCTCAGCCACCTTTGGGGGTCACAGAGGAGAAAGACAGCTTCAGCAGTGCAGGATCCTGCCCCAAACCCAAACCCCATCATGCAAAGCAGCGAGGGGCAATAGTGGGAGCTGGGAAGGAGGAACCCATGCAGGAAGGAGCCTGGGGCCACAGCACCACCAGAACAAGGGGCCCATTTACACCCGGCCTGACACGGGCACCCTCCCTTGGCAGCAATGGTTCCACTGGCAGCTGAGCTGAGCCGCGGGCAAGCTTTAATTGCCACTATTATTACTACAATGTCATTGGGAGCTCAAAGGCCGCTGCTTTTGCTCGGAATTGAGGGATGCGCTTAACTTTAAGCAGATGATCTGGGAAGGGGGGAGGTGGCTCCTCACATCCCTAGCATAAAACCCCACTGCCTTTCACACTACTCAGATGAGGGAAGCTGAGAGAAGCAGGAGCCCTCCCCACAGCCCTGCTCACCATGAGAACCAGGGAGGCTTTGGGCTCACGCCACGGCCAGGAGCAGGAATACCGCCTCCATCCACTGCCGTGCCAGGGAGCCGCTGCAGCGGGGCTGGTTTTCATTCCCCTTCCCCCAGGAATGACTCAAGTTTTCCCATTAAAGCAGCACCAGAATGGGGGCTATTGTAGCCCTGCACCCTCCCAGGGCCAGGGGGATCTCGGCGACACATTGGGGAGAGACAACTGCTGATGGCAAATGTCAAAGGAGCCTTCAAAGCCAGCCTGAAAGCACTGCAAGGGGGGAGGCAGAGCACCCCCAGGTCTGTGCCGCAGGGTGAGGACGTGGCAGCAATCCCACCATTCCCACCACTGGGAATAGTGGAGCAAGGATGCTTCTGAGGCTTCCCAAGCCCTGGCTGGTCCTCAGCTCCACACCAGGATGCTGCAGCCCCCCATACGCTGCTGGGAAGGGCTCTGAGGCTCATTCCCTCCCTCCTTCCTGCACACGTTCCACTCAGCTCCATCCCCCGGCTCCATCTCAGCCAGCATCGAACAGGCTCAGGCTCCAGATGTTGGTGAAATGCTATAAATAACAGAGGGGGAAGGGGAGCCTGGCCTCCCACCAGCCCCAGCTCACCCAAACACAAGCACATGCTCCCCTTCCCTGCAGGACCTGGCTGCTGATAGGGCTGCAGAGAAGGGAGGGTTCCAGCACCCACAGGTTTCCCTGGATAATGAGACACCCCCCCAGCACAAGGGGGGTAATTGGGAGGTTTTCCACCAGCCAGGCCCGGAATAAAAGCGCAGGCAGGACCCAGCTCCGTAAACACCCTGCTTCCATTTTTACACAGCCACAACTCCAATTACAGCCGCCCCGCCGGCCGAGGAGGTGTTTTGGCTCTGACACCAGTGGTCAAGAGAAAAACCTCCTTTCCTTGCTCCAGTAGAGACCCAACAACCTGACTGGTGCTTGTTGTTAAAGCTCACTGCTTCACAGCATCACCCAGCAGCAGCGGCTCCTTCCTCCACAGCGTAATAACCAGGGGAAAGAACCAGATGCTCCAGGGATGAGCAGAGACTATGGCAGTCTCATGGCCCTGAGAGAAAAGGAGGGACTCAAACACACTTGAGCCACCATGAAATACCTTCTGGCAGAGGCTGAAACGAGCTAAGTTACCTTAAACATCACCAGAGTTATCTTAACCATCACCAGAGTCATCTTAAACATCACCAGTGTTACCTTAAACATCACCAGAGTTATCTTAAGCATCACCGGGGTTATCTTAAGCATCACCGGGGTTATCTTCAGCATCACTGGGAGGAGACGAGGGATGCTGCAGGTTCCTGATGGTGCTGGAGCAAGCACCTTGGTGTCAAAGCCTTGTGTCACCACCCACCCAAACTGCCCGGCACAGCCCTACCCTGCTCATCCTGAATATAGGGTCTGGGGTTTTGTAGCTTACTTCAATTGCTGCCATTATTCCAATTGCTCCAATGACTCCAGCTGGGCTGGACTGACAGAACCACTGAAAGAACAACCTGGGGTGTTTTAACAGCAAAAGACATTGAGCTTTGTGCTGCTTCCCCCCCCTCCAGCACTCTCACTGCAGCCCTGGAGGCTCAGCCTGGCACCTTGAGGCTTGTAGGATCCCCACTGGTACCCACACCCAGCGCCCTCTGGATGCATCCCGCTGCTTTCCCAGCTGGCATAGCACAAAGGGAAGGAGTGAGGATGGCAGGAGATGGCCGAATGATTCCAGTGAGCAGGGGAAGGTACCCAGCACAGGTACTCAGCAGGATCCGCAGCCAGGTGCAGCTGATGGGGTGATTTGGGTATCTGCATGGAGTCTCCAGCCCCTGTGGTGGACGCGAGCACTGAGACAGGGCCTGTGCTGACAAGTCCCTGCACTGCCCTTGGTCACAGCCCCTGTGAGGAGGAGGAGGATTAGATGTGCAATGGAAACCCTGCACCCACAGGAGCAGAAGGATGATGCCCGCAGATGGGGACTGAGCCTCAGCAGGGAGCTGCCCCCCACAGGGACACTCACCCTTCCATGGCAATGCAAAAGGCATCAGGAGAAATTAATGAGGTTCTTTACTGTCCCCTGGCACTGCTGGAGCAGCAAGAAGAGGCACAAACCCTTCCCAGAGCCATGCATCAGTGTCTGGGTCTCCCCCATGCCTGTACCTCCCAACCTGTCCCATCCATGCGCTATGGGATGCAAACCCCATGGGAGAGCAGGATGGCTGTACCAGCACCCTGCAGCAGAGCCAGCCCCAGCCCCAGCCCTGGCCATGACAAAAGGTTATTATCCCAAAACCGCCGGGCAGGAGAAAACAAGAGCAGGAAGGATGTGAAGGGTGGGGAGGACGCCTGATCTCCATCCAGCCCGTGGTGACAGCGCTGCCAGGATGGGATGCTGCCCCGCAGGATGGCGCAGCACCCAACCCAGCACCCTGCACCAGAGTGGGGTGATCATAGAACAGTTTGGATTGGAAGGGACCTTAAAGCTCATCCAGCTCCAACCCCTGCCACGGGCAGGGACACCTTCCACCAGAGCAGCTTGCTCCAAGCCCCTGTGTCCAACCCGGCCTTGAACACTGCCAGGGATGGGGCAGCCACAGCTTCTCTGGGCACCCTGTGCCAGTGATGGGAAAACCATTTCACTGATGGCTTCCCATCAATATTTCGCCTTTAAGGACCTTTGTGCCACAGAAATAAGAGCTTGACCTTATCCACTGACGCCTCGAGCAAGGGGTAAGCCTGGATTTGCCCCTCTCCGCAATCCCCAGCACTGTGCCAGCTACGGCATTATGGAAATCCCTGAGCACAAAGGGCCCTCTCAGGAGAGGGGGTGCAGCCAGGCCACATCCTGGTGAGGACCACACATCCCCAGTGGGGATAAACCCGGGAGAGGTTCCCCACAGTCACATTCCCTGGCTCATGTGGGAACTCCCTCCCAGTCTGGCTCCGTGGGGTCCATCTGGTCCCCCCAGCAGCGATGCCTCCGGCTGCGCCGTCCCGGTCATTCCTTTGCAATTCCACAGCTGGGGAATTTCTCAGCCACAAGTTGAGAAGCAGCTTTTTTCCTTTCCTCATTTGCTGGCTCAGAGAGTGAAGGGGCTGGAGCCAGGGCTGGAGCCAGGAACAGCAGCACAGGCTTGGCTGGGAGCTGAGAGCAGCTGGAATGGCCCAGGGAGAGAGAGGCAGGGAGGGAGGAGGATGGAGGAGATCGAAACCACCATGTGCATGTGTTGTCTTTAAGAGAGACAACTTTTCCAGCACCATCTGCCAAGGGAACACGCAACCGGGACACCGGCGAGCTCCCCTGCTCTGGAGGGATCAGCTCCGGGGCAGCAGCAGGGGTCCTGGCGGGCTGGGATTCATCCAAGAGGAAGAACAGGGGATCTCTGCTCTGGATTCAAATGGATCTCCCCGGATCCAGAAGGATCTGTTTTCCGGTGGGTAGGAAGGAAAGGAGGCGAGGAGCGTGGGTGACCGTGCATGGCTGGAGCTGCTGCAGCAGGGGGAAAGGTCCTTCCCACGCTCACCATGAACCCCCAGGCGAGGGGAGGGATTGCTGCCGACAAAGGGAAGGCAGAGGGAGATGCTGGGAATGAGCTTCCCGGAGCTCACAGCCCCTGCGGGAGAGCCGTGCCCTGCTCCACAGCACCCCAAATCAGAGGCACAACTGCCACACGTGTCAGCATCCTCAGCACTGATCCAAGCAGAGGTGACTGATCCCAGATGGAGCCTCCTGCACAGGACGTGGTCCAAAGCACACCCTGCACCAGAGCCTAGCACTATCAAACCGCTGACCACAGCGTGTCAGCATGCCCTTTGGACTCCTCGGCTTCCTGCTGAGGCCAAGCCTTGAGCAATCACAGTCATTCATTAATGCTGGCCCCATTCGTTACCTTTAATAACCCCGGGTCACTAGCAGCAATCCGGTCACACCAGCTTTGCGCTCCCGTGGTGACCAGCTCAGCACCAGTGATGCTGAGGGAAATCCCCCTTGAGATGGTGGGAGCTCTTGTGCAGTCCCCAGCTGGTCAATAATGAACCCGCAGCCCTGCAGGAAGCTGCTGTTAGCAGAGATGTCTGCCATGGGATGGGGAAGCCTGTGTCCTGCACCACGGACCAGTAAGGACATCGCTCCTCATTCTCCCAATGAGCCCTTCCCTAGAGGAAGAGGCAAGGGGTGTTCTATTCTATTTACTTGCAAAGCCTAATACACCACATGCAGGGTGAGATACACATTACACAAGCCAAACACTGACTCTTTAAGGATGATCTTCTCCCCTTGCTTTGCCACCAAACCCACCCCACGCGCAGGCTCAGAGGATGAGGGACGCGATGGAACCTTTGGACACAGCGGGATGCATCCACAGGGCAGGAGGCGCTGGGTGCAGCCCCACCACTGTCCCCATCATGCCCAGCACAGGGCCACGCGTGCACATCCCCGGGCAGGGGGAGAACAGGGGCTGCTCTGTGAGCACAGGGCCCAGGGAAGTTCAAGAGTTGAGCACCAATATTTGTGTTGGCCGGGCAGGGCTCGCAGGAGGAAACGGGGCAGGGGGAGGGCTCCCGACATCCTCTGCATTCCTCAGAGTGAAAGTAAAGGCAGCGCCGTGGCACCATGTGAGGCCGCTTGGGTTGGAGAATCCTGCAGTAAAACAGCCAGGGGTGCAGGATTCCAGAAAGCAGGAATGAGCAGCCTCGGTCCCAGCCCTCGGCTTCACACACGAGCTATTCCCTCCTCCCCAAGCCCCACAGCTCAAAGCTTGTGCACAGAATCTGCCCATGGAGCTGAGCTGGACACAGCACACAAAGCTCTGCCTGTGGCTCTCCTTAAGCTCCCTCCGCAATTGAATCCTCCTTCATCCTCCCATTGCAAAACCAGCCCTATCCCATAACACTGCCAGAAAACACGGGATCAAACCGAGACCTGACGCAACCAGGGAACATCATTGTTCACTCAGCTCACTCCACTGCCATGCTCAGCTCCAGAAATGCCATGTTTTAAACCCAGCTCCTTAAAAGCTACAAGACCACAGAAGATGCTCCTTGCCTGCCAAGCGCTGCAGGGAGCTGGACACGGGGCCAGGGGCCGGTGCTTATCTGCAGCCGGGGCAGCCCAACAGCCCTTCCGTGCTGGGGCAGATAAAGAGGTTCGGAGGCAGCTCTGCCGAAGGCGGGTGGTCCAGGACAAAGTGCATTGGGAAGGATCTCCTGTGATAACCCCGGAGGCAGCGCCAGGCTCCGGCTGCTCCTGCTGATAAACCCCGGTGCGCGGTGCCCGGCACACACCAGTGCGGGCTGCAGGGCTCTAAGCAGCCTCTGAGCCCATGGGAAGGGCTGAGGAGGACCAGAAAGCCACAGGAAAAGCAGGAACAGCCCTGGCACGGGGTGTACAGAACCAAAAGAGGGATCCAGGCACCAGCAAAACCCAGCACCCGCTTCAAAGAGAGGCACAGGGTGATTTTGATCCCCACATTCCGGCTGTCCCAGGCATGTCTCCAGGACAATGCAGTGTTCCCATGTATCCCATCCCAGGAACATGGGACTCAGATTCAGTCAATGGGAGCCCTGTGCTCATTAACAGCTGCCAGACAAGAGTAGGGAACCCTTCCAGGCAAAGCAGACTATTCACCACACTTAGAACTAATTAGGGCTTGCCTTAATTAAATCCTGCTAAGCATGAACAACCCCAGGGCCGGAATGAACTGATTTACCTGGGATGGCCTTTGGCTGCTTGAGGAACTGCTAACCCAGCATGAGTGAGCCAGCCCAGCACCAGCTACGGACACAGCAAGGCTGGAGCTGTTGGGGCTTGGGAAGAGACACTGGAGATAGGCCCCATGGCACAGCATCCCACCCCAGGGAATGTTGGTCCAGGTACAGCCCCATCCCCAGAGTGGGAGCTCAACCCATCAAGGCAGGAGCAGAGGGATCAGCCCTCCTATCACCCCTTTGTGCCACTCTTCTTTAACAGGATTAGGCCCTGTGAATCCCTAAGAGGGTTTAATCCCATAACACCACGGGGGGAGCAGCGGGAGTCCTGCTGAGACCATGCAGTTAATGGAGTTTACAGCAGATAGTGATGGAGGGACCCAGAACCACACCTGGACACCAACACACTGCAGCTCCCAGCCCCAGTCCCTTCTCCATCACATGGGATGGATCACTGCTGGGGCTGGAGACCCTAAGATGCCCACAAAGCAGCCCCAGTACTTACTGAGAATGGTCTTTCTTAACCTTCTCCTTGCTCACAAAACTACTTTGAATGCAGCTTTCACAACCCTATCAGATACCTGTCACCAGCTTATTTTACCCAGTAACAGCCCCTTGCAACGCTTTAGTGGGAAGAGAGACACATTCAGCCAACAAAATGCAGCTCCAAGCCTGGTTACGGCTTAGACACACACAGCAGCAGGACCGGAACACTCGGGAATCCAAGCAAAAGCTGCAATGAAATTAAACCATGATATGGATCTTGCCAGGAGTGATGATGTCAACAACTTGGGGTTTAATTCCTTATTTATAGAGACCTGTGGGGCTGGAGAGCCCTTGGCTGATAAGAGTTTAATTTTCTCTCTCATACCCCAGTCTGGAGTCTCCCAAGACCACTGCCTATAAAATCTCCATAACTAGAAATAGACCAAGGGCAGGAGCCAAAACCAGCTCGATTTAGGCCTTAATTTATACACTGAGTTCTCTTACAGCGCTGGATAAATCAGTTCACCTCAGAGCCTCAGCTTCCCAGCCCAAAGGGCAGGAGTGAAGCCCACAGAGGCAATGCCACAGCCATC
The DNA here is from genome assembly GCA_009867235.2 of Psittacus erithacus. Classification (NCBI taxonomy): domain Eukaryota; kingdom Metazoa; phylum Chordata; class Aves; order Psittaciformes; family Psittacidae; genus Psittacus; species Psittacus erithacus. The sequence goes on from WYDI02018185.1 coordinate 10,048, forward strand.
ACATTGCACTCACATGCTGTTGGAGCTGCAAGCAGTAAAGAGATGTTTCCTTATGGATTGAAAAGAGCACTTTAAAACCTCATTAGGGACTTGGGTGTATCTGGCCTGCAGCTGGTCCCCTTCAGCACAGGAATGCTGTAAGTCAGCATTCACATGGCACCTTTGCTCCATGTGTTTCCATTCCCCACAAGCAATTCCTTAACACCAGCACCTTCTCCCTCGGATGAGAGCAGCCTCAAAGCAGGAGGAGCTGGGAGTCACCCAGACCTGCAGCATCACCATGAGGTCCAGGGTTAAGCTCCTGGAGATGCTCTATCCAGCCATGCTCCACAGAGGCACCAGGGACAGTCTTGGATAAGAGGCTGGAAGCATTTGGTGCATCCCCTCCTCCACAACTCATTTGGATCTTGGGAATAAATAGAGAATGCAAAAAACTTAAGCAAACCCAATCTTGTTTTAGGGACAGGACCAGGAGCTCCATCAGCACACAGAGACACCAAGGGATGGAGCAGAGCCCCAGCACAGGCTCTGGGCCGCTGCCAGGGCACACGCAGAAAGCCCTGCTGCTGCCAGATGAGTCTTCATTTATTTGAAACCATTTAATACTTTCCCTATTGAACAGAGCCATTAAAGAGCTGGCGAGGAGCCACTTGCAACGGGGCTTTTATTAAAGCAAGCTGCCCGAGCGCATCCCTGCGAGCAGAGGAAGGGACCGGCTGTGCCGGAGCAAGCTGCTTTCCCAATGCCTCCCATTTAATACCAGTTTTCCAATCATTTTAAGGGAAAGCTTTGGATTACTGGAGGATGCAGAAGGGAGCATCACCGGCTGGACCACACGCAGCATCTCTTGGTGTCAGCACCATGACCACTGTGCATGCAGGCAATGCGCTGGGATGCAAACCCTCCCCATGCTCCTTTGCTATTCGCAGAGAGGTGCAGGGTACCAAGGGTGATCCCAATGTCCCCCCAACAGGACCGGGTGTCCCTTGGGAGCGTGTGGCCCCAGGAACAAAGGCCCTTGGCAGGGCACAGCTCCTCCCGATGCTAATCTGCTCCTGCCCCCCTGCTCCCTTCCACTCGCTTTGTGTTCCACTAAAAATAGCCCAGCAGAGGAAGTCTCTGCCGCGGGGTGGATGCTCTCCTCCCCGGGAGGGGCTTCCTGCACTGCCCCGGCACTGAAATAACCCCGTGAGCTCCTCCATGGACCCACTGCCCACACTGAGCCCAGGCAGGAGAGCTGCTGCCCTCCATCCGTACCCGCAGCTCAGAGATGCTTTGAGCGATGAGGCAGGCATAGAATTAGGGAATGGTTTGGGTTGGAAGGGACCTTAAAGCTCATCCAGCTCCAACCCCCTGCCACGGGCAGGGACACCTTCCACTAGA
>WYDI02018186.1:0-25377 GCA_009867235.2 Psittacus erithacus
ACACAGGGGCTTGGAGCAAGCTGCTCTAGTGGAAGGTGTCCCTGTCCGTGGCAGGGGTTGGAGCTGGAGGAGCTTTAAGGTCCTTTCCAACCCAAACCATTCTATAATTCTACCTTTAACCAAGGAGTTTTGAGTAAACCAGGCACTATGAGTAAACCCTGCTGCTACCCATGGTTTCCTTCCCACAGAGCAGTAGCCCGATGCAGACAACTCTCCATCATTTGCTTTCCAGCAGGAAAAAGAGCTGGTGTCCCTGGAGCTTCAAGCACAAGCTGGGAATTGCAGGGTAGTCAGGGAGAGATGGATGCTTTACCAGTCAGCCTCAGCTCCTCTGGGCATCACCCTAATGTCACAGCCTGACCTCGGTTGTGCTGTGTCTGATGAGCAGTGCCATGAGCAGGACAGAGGATGCACCCACCACACTGCTATCAAATGTCATTTCATGCTTCCACATGTGCTTTGTGCTTCTGTGCCTATAAATAAGAGACTCCTTGTCCATTCTTGAAGCACCACAACTTTAGCACTGCAGGGTAGGGGCAGAGCTCTGCACCCATCATTGCTATAGGCTGAGATGCAAAGGCCTAACTCAGCCCTGGTATCTTGTGTAGCCAGAGGCACATGCTCTTCATTAATGGCCACATTGCATGACTGGGGCTTTGCAGAGGGAAATAAAACCAGTGAGCTCATCAGAGGGGAAAAACACCAGCCAAGAGGAACTGTTGTAAATATTTATCTCTTCAGGGCCTTTAACGTGATTGTCCTTTTCCCCTTCTGCATTTGAGCAGCCCCATTGTTAGTGTTTGGGACTGTGAGGTTCGGGTCTGAAGGGTAAGGTTTAAGCCTACCCATGTGTAGCCCATGCCTATGAAGCCTTTACACCTAACACCCACTCCTGATTGGAGCTGAGGACACTCAGTGCCATCTCCACAGGCGCTCAGCACCCTGACGGCATCTGCCTTATGGTCTGGTGTGTAAAGAAAGAGCTGCTCATCCAGATGGACTTTAAACTAATGGAGAAGATCCCCCCCTAAGGCAATCACACTGATGTTTGGGCTGGGTTCAGTGGCTTTGCATTAGGGCGCATCTTGTGTAAGGGAGGGACATTTGACGTGCCTGTATACAGCTGCTTTCCCTTTGGAAGGCTCTTTGTTGCTCTTGGAGTGGCAGGCTGTGGAAACAGCCAAGTGCCTGCTGAGCCCTCGATGCAAAGTTTTTACATGAAATAATAGCCTCACACCCACATGAACTTCAATTGTTTCTATGGAAAACACCCTGGACTAGTGTAAAACCTCACCCTGCTTGCTTTATTCCAACCCTTGGGACAGCCTCCAATCTGTACATATATATATATATATGTCTATTTTCTCAGCTTATAAGAGTGAACTGCATTAGCCTGATGATGTGAAAAGCATTCTGCAGGAGAGCATGGCACAGCCTCTGGAATGCAGAAGAGCCTGAGAGACAGTCTGAGGGGGTTACTGCTGCTTTGCAATGTCTCCAGGGCATTTCACTTCATCCTGGTTTCACTTGCCAGTCTTTCTTCAGGCTGTTTGAGGCAGGGGTTGTGAAGCAGCCGGAAGGAGACACTGCTTTAATGTGGGTGTTTGGGTGAAACAGTGACTATGGCTCCTGCTGGGATCAGAAGGGTGGGAAATCAAGGATATATGACTGAATTCGCTGTTGTTCCACACAGAGCAGGGGTCACCTGATGAGCACCATGAGTCTGGAGGCGTAACTGGGAGATGTCTCCATAGCAGGGCTCTGGGATGCCTCCAGTTTCCCCTCTTGCTCTCGGTGCATGACACCAGCAGCACACAGAGCCCCGTGATGGAGCTCAGAGATGTTCACAGTGGTGGCTCCTGGTGCTTTCTCTTTGGGGTTGCTTTCAGTGATGTTTGAATTGGGCTGAAGAGCAAAGGAAGAATTTACTGTTCTGTTTCTCTTTGATCCTTCAGATCATCAAAGAGCCCCCCCCTCCTCCAGCAGAAGACAGCGAGGTGAGTAACACCATCAGCTTGATTTCCTCAGTGCTTAGGACAAGGTTTTGTCCAGCCTCCTCATGAGAGGTTGTGACCAGAGTATGGACCATTTAAGTCGTTGTGCTCTGCTTTGTAGCCTTAAAGTGAATAGCAGTTGAGCTAAACTAGAGCCTTTGGAATTGATGTCTGCCATGTGTTTCACTCTGCTCACTTTGCTGTCTACGGAGATAGATATGTGTGTGTTTAGGAGTGATGTAGATGTGGGAATACAAGTACCTCCACTGGGCAGGTAGGGGAGGGCAGACAATAACTTCCCCTTGGTATTGCAGAGTTAGGCTGTGATTTAAGGACAGCCCTATGTTGAACTGTGTCAGCGTTGAACTTTGAAGTTAATGGAACCCAAACATGTGCTCGCTGCCTGCCTGGGAAGGCACGGTAATGATTTGGATGGTTCAGCATCTAAAACAACTCTTGGCAGCAGAGTGGAAACTCACAATGCTGATCCCTTGGGCCGCAGTTGCTGGGGGTAAAGGTAACCCCACAGTCTTTGCAATGTGTCTGAAGGCAGTGGGCAGATGTAAAACTGTCCTGGTCTCAGAAGAGCTGCACTAAAGAGGGAAGTTTTAATGGAGAGAAGCAGTGAAGCAACATTAAAACCAGCTTAATTCTGCTTGTGCTTTTTAGGTGAATCTAGCAACAAATGGCTTAAAGCTATGTCACCACTGCTCATGTCTAATGTAGATTCTGCCCAGAAACATGCACACTTCTTGATCTGCCTCTTTCTACGGCCTCCTGCTTCTAGCACATGATGAGTCTCCACTTCCACTGCTTTGCATGTGGGATTTCATTGCAGGTCCCTGGGCTGTGTTTAGCACGCATTGATGTCAATGGGAGCTTTTTCATTGACTTCACTGCGTTTTGGATCAGTTCCTCTTAACTATGCAAGTGAAAGAAGACTTAGACCTCTGCCCAGAGGGATTTGGTTGGTTCCCTTGCTTTTTGCATATGGAGACAAATTCATTTCCTGCTTCAGCTTGCAAGTGGAAAAGCTGAAATGATCCTCAGCGTCTGCCCTCAGTGTCTGTGCCAAGGCTGAGACAGACACCCTCAAAACTCAGCCCTCTGCAATGCTACACATGGAATTCAACCCAGCTTCTGCCTGCACTGAGCACAGAGGAACAGCTCAGGGCACCTGGAGCCCAGGCCAGTGCTAGAACCTCTGTCGTGGTGGCACTCATCCCCTTCAACCTCCAAATCTGAGCATTCCTGGACCTGAGGGAGATGTGCGTTTGGATCCATTGCTCCTCATGCCTCTTTTTGGGCTGTTTTCCAAGGTAGCCATTCCTGTTTGGGCTGTACCTAAATCCACCAGCTTCATTAGCTTCTGTGCCCTGAATGAAAAGGAAAACATGACCCCAGAGTTGCACATGCTCCGCTGTGCATCACACGCGCCTCCAAGCCAAGGGATTCAAGTGCTGAAACTAATTAAAATGCATCCCTCTGGAATGCTGGCTCCATGGCCAAGGGCTGGAAGGGGAAATTACAGCTCTGTGCTAAGAGGGCAGGCGTGCTTCAAGTAGAAGGAAGCCTTTTATCAAAGCAGTAAGTGCTGCAAAAGCAAACCAGTTGCAGCGCACCAGTTATGTTTGCCTCAGGTTACATTGAATTAAACTGGTGTCAAGGTATTTCTGGGCATGGTCTGTTTTCTCTCAGCCTTGATCCTGGCAGAGGGGAACAGTGTGCAGCTCCTCAAATGCCTTACTTAGTCAAGTCATCTGCTTCACAGCTTTCCTTTAGCAATGGATTTGCCATTGGCTTCTCATTTGAGGTTCACCTGGTCTTGTGTTGTGGAGAACGTGGGGCAAATCCTCTTTGCTTCAAAGCAGAATGCAGTTCTGCTTACTCCCTGGCTTGCTCCCCATAGGTGGGGGCCTAACTGGAGACCAGGCTTTGGCTGTACCTAGAAGAAGGCACTGCGCAGTGCCTGAAGAATGGCATTAACTTATACCCATTCTTCACCTGCTTCCTTGTTAATTCAAGAGGAGATCTATTTTAGCTATTATTCTTACTGTTTTGGGACCCTGGCATGGGGAGCTTTGGTTATAACAACATTGCCAACATTGTAGGGACTGGTCTGATGGTAGAATTTCACATGTATTTTCTACCAGAGCACATCCCCTCAGCTTGATATAATCATAGAATCACAGAATGGTTTGGGTTGGAAAGGACCATGAGATCATCCAGGCATTCCTGCCCATGGCAGTGGGATTGGAAGTAGACCTTAAGGTCCTTTCCAACCTAACTATTGTATGATCTCCAGCATAAGGAGCTCTGATCCCTTTAGCAGCAGCATGACACTTACAGTAAGATCATTTGTCTTTTACATCTCCCCAAAATCTTGGCAAAGAAAGACAAGAGGAATTCTTGCCTCAGCAGATCTGGGAGCTGAGGCCCATATGTCCTTGCACTGCAAGGAGGATGCATTATACTGGAACAATGCAAGGACAGGAGCGTTGCTGTCAGAGTGTTGCTGCCAGAGGCCTTATTGAGCTTTAAAGGCCTTTTGAGACATCCTAGAGTCATGCTTACTGTTGGTGACGGAAACTGTTATTGGATAGAAACTTCCAATGGATTCATACAGGAACTGCGACTGTTGTGAACTCACCGCTGCGCTCCTCACACGGAGCAGGATGCTGGGGAGGGAAGCCCAGATGGTTTCACTTACAGCCAGGAAGGACTGAGTTAATGCCAATGGGAAGAGGTGGATGCCTGCAGGAGCCTGTGAGCACCTTTCTGGCCTGTGATTAGTCATTGATGGTGGATCAAACCCACATTCCTTTACCTTCAGTGAATAGGAAGGCTTCTGCTAGCCACGTTGGAGGAAGACATGGTTTTTATTCATGTGTTCCTTCATTTTCAAGACTGGGCTTATTAGAACAAGTCCTCCTCAACTCCAACCAGCTTCCAACCAGGAGCTTTGCCATGAAGCTGAAGCTGGTTCTCACTATAGCAAACCCTCTTCTATATGAGAAACCCCAAACCCACAGGGCTCTGCAGCATCTAACATCTTCCTAGGCACTACCTGACCCATGCCAGAGTCTGCTGCTAGTCAGGCCCACAGAACAGACTCCATCTGCAGTAAGAGGGCAAAGCCAGACAGGAGATCTGTGAAGTGACCAGGCCCCATCACTCAGACCTGATTTTAACTTGCTGCTCTGTCACCCAAGCTCCAGAGTCACCCTTAACATGGCCTCAGAGCCAAGCCACCAACCAGCCTGAAATTGGATAATTCTTATGTCTGTTGTTGTCTTGCCCGCATGCACCAAAGCAAACACATACAGAGAAAAGTCCTGGGGAGAAAGGACCATTCAGCAGCACAGACATGAGATGCTGAAGGTAATTATCACTGTCATGGGAGGCAGCATGCACAGGAACAAGTGAACTCACTGCACAACAGCTGTTCTGAAGCCAGTACATGAAACCACCTATCATAGAACCACAGCTTGGTTTGGGTTGGGAGGTTAATCTCTCCTCTGGCAGGTTAAAGCCATTCCCCCATGCCCTGTCCCTGCAGGCCCATGTCCAAAGCCCCTCTCCAGGTTTCCTGTAGCCTCTTTAGGCACTGGAGCTGCTCTAAGGTCTCCCCTTAAGGAGCCTCCTCTTCTGTGAGGACATCCCACACGTTCAGCTTGAATCACTTTGATCTTTGTGAACTCATCTCTGAACATTCATGAGGCCAGAGAATGGCTAGAAGAGTTTATCTGCTCCAGTTGCTGCTTGCACCCTCACTTCTTGGTGTTTATGAGTCTTTTCCCAACTGGTTTCCTCTCCCTTCCTGAAAAGCCTTGCTGGGGAGACAGCAAAATGAGCTCCAGAGAAAGGATCTGGAATGTTTTGTAGACACAGGAAATTGATTGTTATTCCTGAAACAAGGCCAGGTCACAGTGGTGTGTCAGCTCCTTCCCTCCCCTCTGCTCCCCTTTTACGGGGAGTTGTGGAAGTACGGGAGGAGGAGAAAAGAACCTTTCAAGGCATTTAAAAGCTTGGGGGTGCTATTGGCAGCAGATGAGGTGTAGGTATGACACCATGAAGGTGTGGAGTTTCATAGCTAGGTTCACATGCAATATCTAGGCAGGCCCAGCACAGCAAACTGCTGGTGTGAGCTGTGGAAGCTGGGTTTGATTGCATCAGAGTTGCAGTGGGAGCACCAGGATTAATTCCCTTGCCATTATGAATCCTTATTTCATCTTCCTGTAGCTCAGCGTCTGAGCTATGGAGTGACAATAGCTCAACCTCCTTTCTTCTTCATCAGAACAGAAGAACATCTTCAGCCTGCTCCTTAGTAGAGCATCAGCAGAACATCCTCTCTCAGATGCTCGTGTGACCTGGCGCTGCTTTCTGCTGATAGTTTGCAGGCTTGGGCCAGTGACAGGCAGAGATATGAGAAACCCAAAGCAATGAGTGAATGCAGTTGTGATTTAGATGCCTGGCACAGAGCAGCAAGGAAAACCTTCCATCACAGAGAGGAAGCTCTGGAGAACCAAGCAAGGTGTCTTTAAAGGATAACAAAACCTTGGCATCTGAGGGATGAGATTTAGACAAGGTGATGAGATCTAGGACTGAGCCTGGTGTATGGAGAACAAGGAGGCAGAGAGAAGCCAGAAGCCTCGAGAACAGCGTATTCACTCCTCCGCTGTAGTTAGATGGTAACGTCTCTTCCTCAAAGGAATGACTGTCTTGTCGTGTCCGAGCTCTTTGTAAGTGCTAAACCCTGACAGCATTCAGGCAACTGTGAAAGCAATTAGAAGGGTGGGGAGAGGGGTAAGTATTCCAAGCTTTTTATTTTCATATCTGGCCAGATTCAGTTTGAGCCTTACCCGGAGTGGTTCAAATCTCCCCAGTGGAGCCTGAATTATCCTTGTGTTACCCACAGATGAGGTTCTCTCAGGTCAGGGTCAAAGTATAGAGCATGGAGATAAACAGAGACCTTTGTTTTCTGAACCCAGCAGCTCCGGAGCTGGAGGTCTTAACTGGGAAATGTGGCTCTGTCCTGCTGCTTCTGCTTCTTTAAGAGAAACTCTAGCTCCATCTAAAGCAGATTTTAGGGATGGAAAGATGCCAACTTCTGCACAGTCACTTTCCAGCATCCTTAAATGCACTTGAATTTTGCGGGGCTGGTTTTTATACAGCTGCTGGGTCGGAGCTGAGGATCCTTTCGCAGTTCTCCCTCAGGCGAAAACCCCATTGTAGTGACATGTAGAAAAACATGGGCAAAACCGAGCCAGGACGTGAGAATTCAGCCCTGGTTTATTGGCTCAGCCCTTGGGAATGGGGCAGAGAAGCTGTGGCTGCCCCGTCCCTGGCAGTGTTCAAGGCCAGGTTGGACACAGGGGCTTGGAGCAAGCTGCTCTAGTGGAAGGTGTCCCTGCCCGTGGCAGGGGCTGGAGCTGGAGGAGCTTTGAGGTCCCTTCAACCCAAATCAGTTTGGGATGCTGTGATTCCTTCACATTTTCCTGCTGCCTCTCTACACCCTGACCCCCACATTCCCTGTGTCTTCCCTTTTGCTGCTCACATGTGCTGCAAGTGCCTTTGCCAAGTGTGTAGGACATCACTGGTGGGTTATCCTTCCTTTCTGCTAGTGTTGCAAAACCTCTCATTGCCTTCAAAGCACATAAACAGGCTCCCCCTGAAGGAAGCTTGTGACTCCTTTGTTTTCCATGTATCCAGGGCTGCCTTTCTGTGCGTGTGCTCTTTCGGTTGTTGTTCTGGCAGGAGGCTCCTATCTCACATTCAAGTGACTTGCACAGGGCTTTTAAGGGCTTGTGGGGAAGATTTCCTAAACCTTGGTATTTCCTGTTGTGAGAAGTCCAGTCTGCGCTGAACTGCGCAGGGAGAAAGAGAATTGCTGAAGGAAAATATTCCAATGGCTTTGATTCCTGCTTCTTAAAGAAGTCCTCATGGAAAACTTCATGCAGAGATATTAAGTTCTTGGGTTGCAGCAAAGGAGCCTCAGCGGCTCTAAGCAGAGTGAGAGGAAGGGCTCAGCTGGGAGGGAGAAGAACCTGGTGTTTATGGCCCAATTGTTCGCTCTTCCTTTCGAGCAGGACACGTTTTGCTCTCAATGGATGCGTATTTTGCAAAAACAGAAATGCTTTTGTTTGCCCTGAAAAGCAGAGTTTGTCTTGGGTCTTTCCTCCCCCCGCTCTCCCAGTTTTCCTTCCATTCCCGAGTATTTTTGGCTTTGCAAAGTTTGGAAAGCTCTGAAGTTTTGGAGTTTCGCCAAATCCCTGTGAAAAATTAAAGAAAGGGGAAAAAAAGAAAGGAGCATTTTTCATTTCTCTCCTCATTTTCACAGGAAATACTTCACGTTTTTGATGAACTCTGCATTTCTGCTTTGCCAGTTCATGGCCTCAACTGCAGGAATTAAAGGGAAAGGCGCTCCTATAGATCATGGAATATATGGAGCTGCAACAAAGAGTGTACAATACATAGAGTCCACTCACCAGAGCTTTAAATAGACTCTTTAAGGAGATATTCTTGATCTGTTCTCTTGGCTGTGTGTGAATGTCGTCATGAAGGTCCTGAGCACGTTGAATTCTGTGAATGGTGATAGGTTTCTGCCTGCACTATGGAGGGGTAAACCACATCCAAACCTGTACACAATTTACATCACATTTAAGCCTGACCTGCTGCTGCCATAAGCCATGACCCTTCCTGAAGCCCCATGGACTTTCGTGGGCAGCCTCTTTAGCAGAGCTCATTCTTCTAAGAGCTCATTCCATTCTTGTAACTCTTCCATTTGACTTTTCCATCCTATTACACTTGTCCAGCTCATCTCAAAACGCCTCATCTCCGTGTTGGACATCCACACTGGGGTTGTTTCCAAGGGTACTTCGAATTTGCCTTCACTCAGGGGGAAATTTGCCTTGATTCCTTGCTTTTCCCCATCCTTGTCAAATCTGAATGACCATAGGATGGTTTCACTGGAGGTTCCTCCACGTGGGGAGCCATGGGGCAGGGCAGAAGCTCTTCTCTCCCCAGCCACAGGCACAAGCAAAGGGATGGCAAGGAGGAGACAAGCGCCTGCTACCACCACTCATGGCTTGCACATCACTGAGCTTGCAGCCTAAAGACCCCAGCTCTTGAGCTGTGCTGACTAAGGGTTTGATGCTTGCTTCAATGGGTTTGCAACTTGAACACTATTTATTCCCCTGAATTAAAAGATGGTGAAAGACAGAGTCTCCTTAAGAAACACAAAACAAAAAGGGGGGTGTGTGAGTGCAAGAATCACGCTGGGGCTGGAGCTGGGCTGGACCTTTCACGTGGTGGGTGTTTATGTCATGAAACATTTTCTCTTCATGAGTGTACATCCTTTAGAGAATAACCAGTGGAGACCAGAACCTTGCCTGGCCTGGCTCTAGCAGGCTCAGAGGACCACATAGCCTCCAGCTGTTTATTCCTTTCCATCTCTAGTCATGCTTCCCAACAATGTAATCCCTTCCTTCTGTTTTGTAGGAGGAAGATGATGATGGCCTTCCAAAAAAGAAATGGCCAACAGTAGATGCCTCTTATTATGGTGGACGTGGAGTTGGTGGCATCAAACGAATGGAGGTAATTAGACACCAGTTCATGTATCCAGAGGCCTTACTGGTGTGCTATCCCCCTGCAATTACCCAGCAAGAAACTCAGGAGATAGGCACAAACTTCTTTATGCTTTTCTTTGTACATCTGAGCCCAGGTTATTTTTCATAGAGGGATATTTGAGGGCCAAAGGTAGATTCCGGAAGTTTGGGACCATCTTCTTTTCTTTAGTACAGTAAGATTCTGGCTAGAAACAAGCTTCATAGCATCTCTCTTCAACCCTTCCCTTTGGACACTGGGAAAGTATGGCCAAGGGATGTAACTCGGCAGCAGCCACTCTTGTCACATGCCTTGATGCATCTTTTCAGGTACGCTGGGGAGAAAAGGGCTCCACAGAAGAAGGTGCTAAGCTAGAGAAAGCCAAGAATGCCAGGGTGAAGATGCCAGAGCAGGAATACGAGTTCCCTGAACCCAGGAACCTGGCGAACAACATGCGCAGGCCTTCCTCTCCTCGGAAGTGGTACTCCCCAATCAAGGTAAGCCCAGCCTTGTACATCATGGGACGTTTCTATGCACTCTTAAGTGGTTTAAGGCTAAGAACTGGCCTCAAATCTGTGGTCTCAAGATGCTGCTAGAGTAGTTGTGCATGAGGGAATCCCTCTGGACATGTGCCTAGGGAGGGACTATAGGAAGGAGCTACATGGGGGAATGGGTATTTATTATCACCTACCAGGTTGGTGAGGTTTTGGGTTTGCATTGCTTGCTTGAAGCAGAACAGGATCCTGAGCTCTTCTGGTGGTGTAGCTAAGTTCAATGAAGCTCTTACAGGTTGACTGCACCTCCCTTTAGTCCACAGTGCATATTCCCTGAGCTGGAGGGAATAAAGAGCATTCCTGGCACTGTTCAAGGCCAGGCTGGACAGGGCTTGGAGCAAGCTGCTCTAGTGGAAGGTGTCCTTGGTTGGAACTGGAAGAGCTTTAAGCTCTCTTCCAACCCAACCCATTCTGTGATAATATGAATTCATATCCAAGTGAAAACCTCACACCACTGGAGCTTGGGTCCCATTTTGAAGTGGAGATGCTGGTTAATGCCTTAGAAACCTTTAACAGGCAATTTATCTGCAAGTAGTCTACGAAGAGGGTGTAACATACATAGTAAACCGGCCGTGTAGAGCTCACCTTTAACTTTATTCTGGGCAATGAGAAAGTGCCTCACTGCTGGAAAAGAGAGGGTTTATTCTCCTGTGCTCTTCCTCCCCAGCCGCAGTTTCTAGTCAGACACATCCTGTTAGCCAGGTTATTGCAGTGCGGATAGGCTACCTTGCAGTACACCCAGGTTTCCCTGTGTTGTGTCTGGTTACTGATCAGCTCCAAGGAATGCCCATAGGGATTTGGGTAAGTCACATGTTTTGGCTCGCCTCAGTCATTGATCATACAGCTGGTTCAAATCCAGCAATGGGAATGGCAAGGATGCACAGGGGAGGAAGAGTGGTTTCCGGAGGATACGGAAATGTGAGCTTCTGAGAACCTGGTCCAGTGCCTTCTCTCTTTTCCCCCTTAAAGATTATCATCTACTAAACAGAGCTGACCAGCAAGTCATCTCAGTGGTGTTATAATGACTTCAACATGTGTTCATGGAGGTTTTTCATTCCCACAGTGGGACAGGTTAGAGAGTCCATGTTTGCAGTTTGGAGTGGGAACGCACTAAGCACCATCCCATATAGCTGCTCCCTTGTTCCTAAAGGCATCTCCTTCCCATTTTGCATTGGTGTGAAGCATTTGTAACACACACTTTGTCCCATCTGGGAGATTTTCACTCCTACTCTGTGCTCATGGAAATGACCTCATGGAGCTGAGAGACACAGCTCAGTGCTTGTTGCATGCTGCAGTCAGAAGGGCTCAGAGCACACAAAGCTATACGCCATCCACCAAGGAGCTGACAGAAACACTGATTTTGGCACAAAGAGCTCTGCAATCCACATGGGTGCAACTACCTGAGATCATCAGCTGAGAGCTGGCTTCTTTCCTATAGAAGGTGATGCTGAGTTTCTCCCCTCTTCCTTCACCAGTTCATGCTGTTGGATTGCAGCCTCAGGAGAGTTCATTTGCAGAGGTTATTCTGCGTGATAGGAAATCAGCCCTGAACAGAGGAGACAAGTTCATTGCAGATCTGTCTCCCAGCTGGAAATTCCCTGGTGTTCCAATGAGGCTTGGAGAGAAGATTCAGCGCATGTAGGGCTCAAGTTCAGTTCTGCCTCTGCCTAGGAACCGCTTTGGCTTTGTAACACCAAGAATTCTGTTATAAGGAAGCTTACAAATATCAGGAGTCTCTCATGGGTGATATTCCCAATTCCTGTAGTAATATCTCTTTCTACCATTCAGATTGCATGCAGTTCCAATCCAAAAGCCCTTATCCAAATACTCCCGTAACCCTGCAGTGTTCCACATCTGGGCAGGATTTAACAGCCTGTGGACAAGAATGTACTTAATTATTAGTTGCCACCACACCCCCTATTGAACTGCACCCTAAAGACAGTGGATGCAGATGGGATAAAGCATCCAGCGCTTTCCCCACGTGCCATCATGAGCGCTCATCAGATCCAGAGGGAATCATTCCTATGAAGCAGGAGTCCTGCAGTTTCTCCCTGTAAGGAATCAGCAAAGTCCATCAGCACTGCTGGCAGAAGCTCTTGTCCTGAAGACGTGAGCACGTGGAGAGGAACTTGCATTGTGTTATGCGGGGAAGCTCAGCATTCATCAGGCAGAGGGAGGTAGGGGGGCCCTGTTGGGTCCCTGGGACTGCGCTGCCAGCCAAGGCAGGACTGTGAGCTCGAATCCATTCTGTATCTATGGCTTTTTCCAGTCTGGGGCTTAAAATAACACAGAGGCTCCCATCACTCCTAGGGGGAAACATTTCACAGGCTGCCCGACCTCACCCCTAGGAAATGCCTCCTGAGAGCTCAGATTTGCCCTCATGCCCATGCTCCAAGTGCACTGGTAGAAGCAGACATTGAATTTCCACCCACTGCACTGAACTGGTTGAAACACCTCTTTGGAAGGGAGATAAACACACATGTAACTTAAATGAGATCCTTGGTAAAGGAGGAAGCAGAGAATTAGATCAGGAGCAGGGAACCAGCGTAGCTTGGATCTGACAAAGAGCCAGGAAATTCACAGTTTGGGGCCACTTGCTGGCCAACAGGCCTCCTTTTCTCCATGCAGCACAAGTGCCAGCCCTTACTTTGAGCGTTCTACCTTTTGCTAGGTTATCTAATGGGGTTTTTCTTCCCTCTCTTTATTACTCCTCCCCGAGTAACATCTATAATGTAAGTAGAGAGCTGAGAGTGGGGAGATTGCTGCTTGAAATGCTTCACAGATTTATTTGCTCCCAAGGGTGGCTGCTGACACCGAACAGATTGTGGTTGTTATTGCTGGTATGATTCTGATTTTCTGCTGTTACTTCTTAGCACGGTGCCAATGGATGATCCTGCTTTAAAAATATCATTGCAACAGACTGTAAAGTCAGTGCAAACAATCCAAGTCTTAAGGAACTTGCCAAATTCCTCAGTTCATCCTACAGAGGACGGGGCAGCACAAAACATAGGTGCAAGTGATGTCTAAAAACCAATGCAGAAAGAACCAGAAGCCCAGGCTGCTTATGCCCAAAAGCTCACATGCAGGACCTGCCTCAAGGCTGAGATTGAAGCAACAACTGATGCTCTCAGAAACAAACCTCAAAGGATTCCTAAGGGGAGGCTGCTTAAGTATTTACAAAGCCATGTGTCCCTGGCCCATTTTCTAACCATCTCCCTCCTGTCTCTCTTTACAAAGCTGCCATGCACATCTTCCTTCCTAGAAGAGGCCCAAGGGCAGCTTGGATTCATGGGTAGCCACTAATTCAGGAAGAGAATGCATTCATCATGATAAAGCAATGGCTGAAGCTGTGCTCCCCTTCATTTGTTCTCTGCACTGATTGTTCCTTCTTTCTGGACTTCATTCCCAGTAGGATTCAAAGCTTTATTTGCTTCCAGACCTTTTTCCCCCCGATTGCAAAGGAGTTCCTAAACAGAGACACAGCCCATGCACCAGAGCACAGAGGTGTTTGTATTCCCAAGTGAATGCACTGCCATTCTCATTGCGTTGGCCAACATCATCCTTTCCATGATGCACTCTCCCTCTCTTCCACCTGGATGTCCCAGACAGACCCTGACTCTCCATTCAGACTCCTAAAGATGGAGTTTTCCCAAGAAACCTTGGTAGGGTCTTGGAAATTAGGACTGGAGAGTAAAAAAAGGACTTTTTTGTTCCATGGAAAGTTGTAATTTTCCTTTTGGTTTCCTGAAGGAGAAATGGAAGAAAAAGGTATTTAGTTCTTGACTTGTCAGAGGTGACAGGAGATCAAGAGCTTGAATCACCTCTGATGTAAGGAGAAAGATGGATTGGGATGGACAGGGATGGCTTCCCTCAGGTCTGAGAGGTTGTGCTGTTCAAGAAGAGGCTGACAGAGGAATTTCTTGCTTCTTCCTTTGAGGATTACACTTTCCTGGCTCTCACCTTGGGAAGTCTTTTCCCCAGTATCCTATGGAAATACATCTACGCAGTCATTCTGCGTGTCTGTCTCCACCCATATATCCATCCAAATCCCAAGCAAGCTTTGAACCATTGGCTCAATGCGCTGGTTGAGGAATACAGTTCTCAAAGAGGATTACACTCCTAATGGTTCCTTGAAAAAGGAAAAGAAAGACTCTGTCCCCATGACGGGAAGAGTGCACAGTGACTGCATTGAGTCTTTAGGTACCAGAGAACCAGGGTTTCAGAAGGATCCTATCAATCTACATCACCCCTCTGCCAGTTTAAAGCCATTCCCCTATTACCTTTGGGGGTTTCCAGAATACATAAAGACACATGGCTGCTGTTGGCTCTCAACCATTCCTGCTTATTCCTCCCTTAAAGCCTCTTCCTTTGCACTTGCAGCAAGTTCAGGTTCCTGTGAGAGAAAGCATTGACTCCAGCACAGGCAGTGACTGAGTATCAAACATGTAGGTCTAAGCTGTGCTGTCCCTGCACTGCACTGTGCCCATGCACTTGCTCTTGCTCAGAAGATAACGCTGTGTTCCTTTGGATTGCAGGGGAAGCTGGATGCTCTCTGGGTCTTGCTGCGGAAGGGTTACGACCGTGTGTCTGTGATGCGCCCACAGCCAGGAGACAAGGTACCGTGCCTTAGATAACACAGACTTAGATAAGTCTTGCTTGGATAACATAGCTGCTTCCAATTAATACATCATTCTAAGGAATAGTAGGCAGTATTTCTGTATATTTTTATTGATTAAACTCATGTTCTGAAATAAAACTCTCAATATACATGAATGCTACATAAGTTCAAACTTTCTGGGCACTTATACAAAGCAAAGTTTGCAGAATGGGGTTTGTTGTGTGACAGGGAGGAAGTATTCCCATCTGTTGCTAGTGAAAACTGGCTTCATGCAAGCTTCTATCCATCCATGGGTGCTAATTGTGGGTGGAAACAGAAGCCATTGAAGAGAACACACTAATGGCACCTTACAGGAATGATGCTGTCTATGGCAGCGGCACAGTAGAGAGCTACAGCTCATCTCCTAGGTAGGAACCTCCTCCTCTTCAGGGGAATTAAACATCAAGGTGCTTCCTAATCAATATCAGGACAGTTCCTGCCATCTCTGCAGACACCTACCTGTGCACTGAAGTGGCCATCACATACCCATGTGTTGTGCTCAGCTCTGAGCACCAGCAGACACACAGGGGTTGTGCGTTCAAGGCACATAATGGGGGTGAATCGAAATCCCTCTGGTGGCCATGCAATTTAGATGCCTACACCCCGTATCCCAGAGCTGTTCCCAGTCCCCAGTTTTTAATATCTTTAAGGATGGAGATTCAGAGGCTGAATATTTTGTTTATTATTGAGTTATTTAGTATTTAATATTGAATATTACTATTCCTTCAGCATATGCCTGGCAATTCCCCCCAGGAATTCGGGACTGAAGAACGTCTGTTGTGTCAATCACTGTTTTAATAACTTGTTTAATAACTCATTGTCAATAACTTGACAAGCTGAGATTATTCACATGAAAGGTGCCACTGCCGTTTATGCTGGGGAAAACCCAGAGCAGTTCAACTGAAGCTGACAGAGGGAACAGCAATTTCATAGTGTATTATGCCAGGCTGGACACAGGGGCTTGGAGCAAGCTGCTCTAGTGGAAGGTGTCCCTGCCCGTGGCAGGAGTTGGAACTGGATGAGCTTTAAGGTCCCTTCCAACCCAAACTATTCCAGGATTCTATGATTAGTGCCGCAGACAGCAGGCTCCATCCCTTTTTGGTGTTGTGTCTCTCAGACAATGTGGTTCTGTGTCCTGCAGCATAAGCAATGGCAGAATTAGCCCCTGCAGGTGTTATATGATCCAGCCTCAGACTAAATCAATCTCATTACGATTCTGTTGTGCTATAAAGGGTCTCTGACTTGGCTGCAAGCATCATTCTGTGTGAAAGGGAAGCTGGCTGCAAGTGCACCCAGGTTTATAGCTGCTAAAATCCCTCTTGCTGTCCAATGACAAATTGCAGATGCAGGGGCACCCTCCTGTGTAGATAGGAAGTGCTGCTCAGACTTGCTATGAGGGCAGGCTGCTCTTACAGCTTGGGTTTGCCTTCATGTCAACAAAACTCTGTTTGCCTTTGACTAACCACGTGTGACCCCCTTGCTGCTTTAAATCACTGCCAGGCTTGAAGCGAGCCATTCATGTTCACTCCTTTCCAGCAGTGGCAGAGCTATCGGGTGATGTCACCCCAACAGCAGAGGCAAAACCAATATGAGTTAAGCATGGACAAAGCTTCCATCAGTTTACACAGCTGAAGGGGCAGGATTAGGCAGGGCTTTCCCCTCCCGTCCTCAGCAGAAAGGAGGGGGGTTTGCTCCCCTACTTCAGACCTAAAGAAGAATCTGGCTTTCAAGCACTGGGTTCAGCTTTGCTGTTTCTGAGCCATTTCCCATCTCGCTGCAGACATTCCCCATGAGCTGGGTGCTAGATTTAGCCTGTTTGACCTCACTGTCTCCTTTGCAGACACAAAGGGATTGTACTGGAGCTGTGCTACAGCTGTGCCTTGGGAGCCAAAGCAGGCAAAAAGAGAAGCAGAAAGTTGCACCTCACTAAATACAGAGTCTCCAAGCCCTGCTTGATCCCTGATCCCTGCCAGGCTCCCTCCATCCTTTTCTGTGCCACTGTTCTTCAAAAAGGATTGTAAATGCATGTCCAAAGCTTAGGCTCCAAAGGCTGCATGATCCAGGCTGCTTTAAGCCTGGTGGCTTCTCCCAAGTGATCAAACATCAGCTAACAAATACATGTTAGTGCTTTGGTGGGAGTGGAAATCCAGTGGGGAGGTCGGAGCTGAACTGATGGGGGATGGCAGCATGGACACATCTGATGTGCAGAATGAGGCCGTTTGGCCTGGATTTAGATATTGCTAGTGGAGGAGATGCTAAAGGACAGCAGTGCAGAGGACATTGACACCCAGGAAGCCCTGAACATTCACACACAGCCACTGAGATGCTCTCCAGCCCATGTGCTCCTGGTGTAGGGTTTGCCAGCAGGATAGAGCTGTAAGAGTGTTGCTTTGGCAGTGGTGAGCTCAGCTCTAAATTCCTGTGGCTTCCCCATGTGATTCCTAATAGCGCCTTTGGACCAGGGACACGGCAAGGACAGGCTTGATCCTCACCAGGTTGCAAAATCTTCAGTGGCAATGCTGCAGGCTTTCATAGCTGTCCATTGGGAAGTTTGGATTTGATCCTGTTCTATTGGGAAGCGAAGGTAAAGGAGTGTTCTGCCCAGCTTGGCAGCAAAGGTGCCCAACAGAGCAGGTATGGACAACCCCAAGCCTTTAAAGTGGAGGCCCAGATGGTCAAACCCATGATGCACTGGTGTGAACCCAGCCTTGCCAGCTGCAGAAGAAGAGAATCTTCAGGCAGTGGGATGCAGGGCTTTGAGCTGCTGCAGAAAGCAGTTTTTCCCAGCTCTTTCCTGCCTGCATCCCAGCGCCAGCCTTTCCCAGGGAGCTGCAGTGTGTGCTCCCATCCAGGTCCTCTGCAGGGATGCAGGAAGCGGAGAGTGCTCTGCCCCCTCTCCCTGGAAGCCATCCCAAGGAGGTGCAGACCAGCAAGCTCAGTCTCAATACCACCGTGTGCAGCCACCCGGTGTAGGCTTCACAACCCAAGCTGAATAAGCACTTGAGAGTTACTCAGCAGCATGCTCTCGTGCCCACACTGCCAGCTGCATGCAGGTTGCCAGCTGGAGCAGCCCTTGCAGCATGGATATACCCTGGGAATGAGAGAAGCAGGGACCAGCAGGCTCAAATGGAGCCATCTGCTTAAGAACATGGTGCATTCTCAGGCTGGATAAATAGTCAGATGCTGAGATTTATAGGCAGGGGGCTTTGACCATATGATACTCCTGAAAGCTACAAGGAGGAGCTGCTTCAGAAGCAATTTGTACCTCTTTCCTTCTCTTTCCTGAAGAAAAGAAAGCAGCACGTTTCAGACTCAGTGGTATCAAATGGGCACCTTAATTCACTCACTGGTCAACATACCCAAGTGAAGCCAGATGAACGATCCCTGAAAGGCATCTCTGTTTGCTTCGAGGCCTGCAAAGGAGTTGGACTTAGTCCCAGGGTTACATCATTTTCATATAGAAGCAATCCCTTGCTATAATCAGTTACTTTATCCCTTGCCAGCACATGAGCTGAGCTGTTCAGAAAGATCCCTTGGAACCCAGATCCAGCTTCAAACCCTGGCTTGACTAATTAATGCTGTTTATCTGCTGAAGCCCACGCAGCCTCCCAGGTACCATCCACACTGTCAAGAAAGATGCCCTGAAGTCCCCTTTAGTCTCTAACAGGACATTGGTTCAAGGGCAGTGACTAATGAGTTTGCAATTTATGTACATTGGGGTGGATAATGTGAGTACTGGAGCTTAGATTCCAGTCCTCCTCCTCTGCGGGACCTCAAAGAATCTCTTTGCCTCTTGTCTGTTCTTGCCCTGAAACCTTTAATCAAGGTTGAGATGCCCTGTACTAGGGCTGCAAAAGGTGCAGATATGGAAATATATGTAAAGAAGCACAGTATAGAGCTATTGGAGTGAGTCCAGAGGAGGCCACGGAGATGCTGCGAGGGCTGGAGCAGCTCTGCTCTGGAGCCAGGCTGAGAGAGCTGGGCTGGGGCAGCCTGGACAAGAGAAGGCTCCTTAAGGGGAGGCCTTAGAGCAGCTCCAGTGCCTAAAGGGGCTCCAGGAAACCTGGAGGGGGGCTTTGTCCTGTAGGGACATTGGTCTGGTTTGCTGAAGCCTTTTAAGGATGCTTCTTTTCTCCCAAAGCAGAAGGAAAGGAGAGGGATGCTCAGGCCCTGTTTTGAAGGGCACGAGAGAGGCTGAGATGCACTAAAAGGTTGTGAAACTCTTTTTCTTTGGAGTCAAACCTGGCAGTGGCCTGAGGTTACCAACAGGCACAGATGGTTCCAATAAAGGGAGGAAGTCAGAGTCACATGGGATTCCTGTGGTCTCCTCACATTCCCAGAAGCCTAGGTTTGCATTCTTGTCAGCATTAATGGGGTTATTTTTACATTTGAACCATCATCACGCTGGGGTGATGTAAAAATATATGTGCCTTTTAGAACACCTTATCACTCTGAGAATGGACCAAGGGAATAACTAAGCCCAGGAGCCAAATAATTAGATTGTCTTCAAAGCTGAAGCTGCATTTCCTTGGAAAACATTGTTGTGGCAGGAATTGATGAGATTATTCAAATGTGTTCCAGGCTCAGACTTGGCCAGGAGCTCTCAATCTGGGAACAAATGGTGCTTTCATCATTATTGCATTGCAGTAATTGTGTTTCCATTTTGTCAAGGGAAATATAGGTATAGGTGGTATAAATGGGGAGAAGTAGAACAAAACCACGTGTAGTTATATGGAAAGAAGCAGCCTACCTAAAGCGATGGGTCTCAGGATCCCAGACTGGTTTGGGTTGGAAGGGACATTAAAGCTCATCCAATTGCAGGCCCCTGCCATGAGCTGGGTCATCTTCCACTAGAGCACCTTGCTCCAACCTGGCCTTGAGCGCTGCCAGGGTTGGAGCAGCCACAACTTCCTTGTGCAACCTGGGATGAAGATGCAGGGAAAGGGGCTTTTTCCAGCTCGTGTTGAGTTTTGCATGGTTTTGGTGCAATGGTGTGAGCTCAGCTCCTGTTAGATCTCGATGATACAGTTCTGGTACAGGACGTGGTTAGTTGTGGCAAGAGGATGAGGCTGCGAAATACATGAAAATGTCCCCATTAAAGTAAGCCCAGTGGTTCTTTTTTACTATGAAAGGAAGAATGTGTGTGTATGTGCATGTGCTGACATACAAACCTGATCTGCATATAACCCGAACAGGCAGAGTATGAAATAAGCCAAATTCACAGCCAAAGTGCATTAATCTTCCTGACAGAAAAGTGCTGTTTGTGAACCCAAGCTCACAAAGCTCCCTCTGCCCCTCAATGCCCTATTAATGCTTTAATAGCACAGTGAAATGCCCAAACCTCAAATTAATTGGATTCCAGGCTTCACGGGGGATGTTTGTGCAGCCGAAGGAGTTCAGACCACTCTGGGTTCTATCAGCCCACCCTAATGACCCTTCCCATGAAGGGCTCGATCCTGCCAAGCCAGGACATGAAGACATCCCCAAAGCCTTAATTCTTTGTCCATAGCTGGATACTGAGGAGCAAATTCTGCTGCACAAACCTCCAGTGAGATCACTGAAGTCATGAAATCTGTTGCATTATGGAGTAGCTAAGATGGATGTAATATGGCATAGGCTGGGTATTACTATGGCACTCCTGGGTGTTGCTGATTAAGCATGACCAGCACAAAGCACAGGGGCAAAATCTGCAACCCTGGGAAGTCCCCTGGATCCTCTCTTATTTTAAATTCGGGGTCTGTTTTATAGATAAAGACATTCAGCTTGCAAGTGTCTGGTTTCACACCGCACTGCTCCACAGCATCACCAATAGAAACCTCCTCCTAAAACAAAGATCAGAAACCAGGAGGTACAGCTTCAGATTCCCCTGCTGTAAATACTGGACCACATTCTCTCCTCATACCTGGGAATGAAACCAGTTGTGTTGACTCCCAAGTCACCCCACACACAACTGCACTTTGCTATGGTGCTACTTGCTCGATGAGTCTTCCTTCTGCAGACTCAAAAGCACACAGGCACTAGGAAGGAGCTGTTGTTTAACGCATATTTCAGTATAAGCTTGAAGATAAGAGCATCTCTTCTATGAGCAGAGATTATGGGAGCTGGGCCTGGTTAGACTGGAGAAGAGCAGACTGAGAGGGGATCCCATCAATGCAGATCAGTACCTCAAAGGCGGGTGCCAGGAGAATGGGAACAGACTCTTCCCAGTGGTGCTCAGCGACAGGATGAGGAGCAATGGCCATAAACTGAACCACAACAAGTTCCACCTCAACACGAGCAAGAACTTCTTTACACTGAGGGTATCAGGGCCCTGGCACAGGCTGCCCATCGGGGTGTGGAGTCTCCATCTCTGGAGCCATCCCAAACCCATCATGGACACGTTCCTGTGTGCCATGCTCTGGCAGGGGGTTGGATTGGATCATCTGCAGAGGACCTTCTAACACGAAAGGTTCTGGGGCTCTGGGATTCCTGTTGGTCAGCTGCAGTGCTTGAGACCCAAATTGCAACCTTTCCACACATCCTAGTGCCGTGTGGTTTTCCATTAAAAGCCATGGAAAAGTTAACCTAAACATTAGCTGTTTTTCCTGGAACTAACAGCTCCAAAGCCAAAAGCCCAGTGATCTACTCCTCAGCCTGCAGGATTACTGCAGACTGCTCCTTGCTCTAAAGCCAGAGCATGGAGCTGGCTCCTGCACTGCTGGAGCTCTGCTTGGGAAGCAAGGAGTAGAGCGCTCATCAGGGAGCATCCCAGTCTTATCTCTATCCAGGCAAAGTTTCCCCTGGCCAGAATGACAAGCAGGGATCGGAACTGGATGAGCTTTAAGGTCCCTTCCAACCCCAACCAGGCTGGGATCCTATGATTCTACGAGCTGTGTCCTGTACCATGCCCTGTCTTTGCCCAAAGACAAATTGCACCTAGAGCAATCCCCACCGGGATCACTGATGTCTGCAGGCTGCATGATCCCACCAGCTCTTTCTTCCTCTCCAGAAGGATGCTCACCCTTGCCCCTGGTTATTTGTTCCTGGTTTTGCTGCCAAAAGAACCTGTTTCATGTTTTATTCCGTTCTTTCTCTTCTCCTCATACCCACTCTGTTATTCAGCCTCCAAAGGAGCGACCCCAGCCCTGCACGAGGCAGTGTCTCTGATGTGTCGCTCCTCATTTCTCCAAGTCTAGCTACCCCTTTCCAGAAAGACAATGGGAAAAATGACCAGCTCTTCCTGGAAATGACACCCATCCCACAGTGTCCATCAGCCAAATCAGCTCCTGCTAAAGCCATCAGGTCTATTTGCTGACATACAGATGCCCGCTCCTCAGTGAAGGGGCCACGCTCCCAAACTCTGGCACGAGCCAAAGGCTGAGGCTATTAAGCTCATTCCCACGCTCAGATTTGGCAAGGTTGAAGCCGGTAGCATCTTGTTTCACTTCTTGGAGGAGTTTGCTCTATGTTTTCTTTGCAGTAGGTTCCCCAGCTGGGTCAGCCCTGCAGAATGTAGTTAGAGGTGATAGCAAGAACCAGAAGTGGCAGAGCAATGGGTAGAATCTGGGTTGTGGCAGGTTTGAAGAGCCAGGCATGGATGAGAAGTTACGAGTAAGCTTATGAGTAAGATGTCAAGTGGAGGTTGAATTGGCAGAAACCTCTATGTACAGTGGAGCCCTCAGATGCACAGTACACATATCTATATATGTAAGTATATATGTATCTATATATGTACATATCTATATATGTACGTATATAGATATGTAACACACACGCATATATATATAGGTATATGCAAGCTTTAGTCATAAGCCAACATGACTAACCTTATACTCTAAATAAACTCTTACTTATTCCAGATTCTATGAAAGTTCTGCTAAAGCTGCAATACTTCATGGTGTTCAGTTCCCTTTTGGGTTGCTTGATTAGAACAGGACTATATAAATACAAATACAGCCCCTTGCTTTAACATCTGAATGGACCAGACCATGAGAAGGCATCAAAGAACATTAGGATATTGCTTCTTTTTACCTTTCTGACTTTAGGATGCATGTCTGCACTGCAGGAAACTGCCTCTGCTATAACTGGAGCTCAGTGGCCATGTGCAAGATTACTTGTCACTAAGTTTGTTAACGTGGTTATCACTTACTTGGGGCAAATCCCATCTCCTTACTGGCTTCAGAAGGAAACACCATTTTGTACCACTCTGTTCTTGGGAATTAGAGAATCAAATCGAGCACTGAGACCCAGCAGGATGTCTGCATCTTGCTCCAAACTTTATCACCCTGCACCTTCTTTTAAGGCAAAACCATAACAGTCCATAGTTTTCAGTGCTACCTCTGCCATGAGAGACGAGGTTATTAGAGCCCTGTTGAAGTGATGATCGTATAGCTGGATGATTCCTCATATTTTGGGGATACAACAGGTCAAGCCTCCAATTTCTTACTTATTAAGTGGCCAAGGTGGCAGGAATGCCTTAGGAAGGGTTTATGAGCTCTGTGTAATGAGGCACAGATGGAAACGGTTCTGTTGCAGTGATGTATCACGCAATGAGGCAGTGTGAATAGTTGTTTGGTGACTCAGGGGTGCAGAGGTAGCTGCATCACTGGTGAGGTGCTGTTTCCACCGTACTCCACACACGCTGAGCTCACAAAGAAGTGGCTAACAAAGCCCAGAAGCAACTCCGCAGTTTCCCAACGCTGTCTCCAGACACTCTTGTGTGAGTTAAAAGCAGCCCAGGCCTTGCACAGGGAGATCTCAACATCATGGAGGCCACCTGGGATCTGGGGGGTTACCTTGATGGGATTCAGAGCAGCAAAACCCACTGGGAACCCAACCAATGCTGATCCCAAAGGCTAACACATTGGTGGCAAGCAGATACTGATGATTCTCACCCTGGTCCTTT
The DNA here is from genome assembly GCA_009867235.2 of Psittacus erithacus. Taxonomy (NCBI): domain Eukaryota; kingdom Metazoa; phylum Chordata; class Aves; order Psittaciformes; family Psittacidae; genus Psittacus; species Psittacus erithacus. Next base: position 23,695 of record WYDI02018186.1, read on the forward strand.
CCCAGTAGCATCTTTATCCAGGCACAAAGGGACACACAAAGTGCACAAAGCAAGGACCACTTTCACGGGAGGGCATCCACACCATGTTGGCTGCTGCAGTGTTTCTCTGTGCCACTTGGCTCTTGCAGGCTGTGGACAGGCACAGTGCCAGGTTACTGCCTTCATCCCTATTCCTCCTCGTCATCACCTTCACAGATGTTTGTGGAAGCTTCATCCCTGGAGTGGGTTCAACTCGAGCACCAGGGATCCTTGGGAAGGAGGGCTTGGAACACTTAGCATTAGTTTCTCATATCCATGTATGTGCTTTGCTTGTAAAGCAGCTACAGTTTGTAATTCACTTCTTTGCAGACACCAGTGGTAACTGTCACTGTATTGAATATATTTAATGTTTGCCTGTTATTCATTTGGCCAGTGCCTCCCAAAAGCCTTTTGTTTGATTCCGAATCAGGTATCAAATCACAGGTTAGTTTTTAGATTCCCTTTTTGTCTCTTTCCCTTTTTCTTTCTCTTTTCATTCCTGGATTTCTTCTTGTTTCTTTCTCATAACAACAGGGTAACCCAGGATGTGGTTTATGGAAGGTTTGCATTACTCATGCATTAAGGACCCTATCTTTTCCAGTGCCTCTTTATAAACCCAGGAGCCAGCACTGCAGGGCAGCAAAGGAAATAGGAGGAGATAGGTAATGACATGCTTGAGCTGAGGAAAAGGCAGCTCCATCCTGGTTTAAGGGGAAGAAGGTTTGAACTCTGAAGTTGGACCCATGTAATGCACAAGGGAATAGGGAGGAGGTATCTGTGCTGCGCTAGCCCTGGGTCAGGCCTGGCTCTCATGTCTGCTCTCCAATGCTTTCAGTTGTCTGGTCTGCATCGAAGCATCTAATCCTGCTCAGATTCCGGGCCAACTCCTTGTCCACAAAGTCCATGTTCAAGCAGTTACCAAGTGGAGACTGAAAAAGAGCTCTAATTCCAAAGCAACCCTATTACCGGAGAAGAGCAGTTACAGTTAACCATGGATACGAGCAGCCATTCATGACCAGAGGCTCACCAGGTCATAGCTGACTACAGACCCTAGTGTAAACACCACGCAGCTATACACTGAAGGAATTGTTAATGCCTTGTTTATGACAATGGCACCGCTTTAAATCCCCAAGCCCCAAACCCAGAGATTTCAAAGCCTCACTGCATCCTCTTGACTGCTCTAAGGGCGGTGCTCAGTTCCATTTGGATCAGCAGCACCATAACCTCACTCCTGGAGCATCCAGACAGAGCATCTCTCCACACAAAAACAATTGCAACTTCTTGTTCTCTGGCTGGGATTCCTGGACTGCTGCTTTCTGTGCGGGTTTAGTTTATTCCCAACGTAAATAAAGAAAACAAAACCAGTGCAAGGCATAATCTGAAACACCTGTATTTGCGTTGCAGGAGACGTGGCACTGGAACAAGGGAAACATCCTTGGGGTGGGGGTCTGAGTGGAATTGGTTCATCTCGGTGCAGGCTTCCCCTCATTCAGCAGGTCTGCCCCATAGGGTTTGCCTGAAATCACAGCCAAGTGCATTAAAATGATGTTAAAGCAGAGACACTGCGAAGACCAAATTGAACCCGAGGCACTCAGAGCTGACACTGATGTGTATGGATGTTCTGAGGGTGCTGAGGCGCTGGCACAGGGTGCCCAGAGAAGCTGT
>WYDI02018187.1:0-23635 GCA_009867235.2 Psittacus erithacus
TGGAACCTTACTAAGCAGGTTCCTGAAGAGGCCAAAGTCTGCTCTCTTGAAGTCCAAGGCAGTGAGCTTGCTGCACGTTCTTCTCACTAAATGAAACAGTGTAAGCTGCTGATGCACTATGTCACCTCAGTAACCCACAGGTTCTGTGTGGGGGTGTCACACCACCTGCAATGATCCCTCATGTGTCACCTTTTCATGTGCACTCCGCTTCTGTGATGTCTGTCTTGACCATGTTGTTTCTCATTTGATAGGGCAGGAAATGGGAACTTCAAATGACCACTTGTTAGGGGCAGGTGATGGGATAGAAATAGTTATTGAAACGGATTCCGGATTCTGGCATTATCACCCTGGTTCGTCCTCTGAAATGGTTAAGAGAACATCAGGTGTTAATGATCTGGTCGATCTGAGCTCTGGGAACCATTGAGAGAACAATGAATGGGAAAGATTGGTTAGCAAAACAAAGTAGGCAGTTTGCAAGATAAAGCAGGATGTGCATCTCAAAGACAGACCAAACAATGTGAATATGTGTCATTCTCAGTAGCTTTGCTAAACTGGGATGATAAGGGGGTGAAACAGTGGAAAGTTGCTGCTTAGCACTTGGTAGACAATAAAAGTGATGTGAGACACGAAATAAAGAGTTTTTTGAGATTTCACCAGAACTGGAGTCCGTGCCCCTAGTCTCCGCAGTTAGGGGTTGTCATAACGTCCTAGTGGCTTCATCTTTCTCTAAAGCCCATCAGCTTTGATGGGGTAGCGTGAAGAGGCTCAGTTTCGGCAGACTCAGAGGTCAGTTTCGGCAGACTTTCCTTCCAACAACAGAAAAAAGAGAGTTGTGCATCATCCATAAAAAAAAGGAATTAATTTCACCTAAATTTAGTGCGTAAAAGCTAGGCTTCTCATCTCAGACTCTCAGCCAGATCCTTTTATGGTCAGTAGAGAGGGACACGCTCTTTCAGAGACTGATTTTGTAAGACGAGTCCTGTGCATCCAGTTTTCTTTGTCAAAAAATTGCATTCCAGTTTTTAATAGAAGTAATTTTTTTCCAGCGTAGCTGTCTCCAAGTGCAAGGTACAGGATGATAAATTGACAAACACTTAACAACCACTATGAAACAAATCATTAATCAATCAGGCCAGCGTCAGCAATGCTTTCTTATATAAGACTTTGCTCTAAGCAGAAGTCAAAGTTTTCAAAGTTTCAGTGCTGCACAAGTTCTTCAATCAGGTTTGCAGAACTAAACCGCAGGTAATTAGAATCTAAATTATCTTATTGTTTAATATTTAAGATTCATTGGGGGTTTTTTTTATGTTTAGGTTTCCAGCTTTTGGGGAAAGGGACCAAACTCAAGGATAATGTAGAAGGAAAAGTAGAAAATTCTATAATGAAATGCTTATACAGTAACTTAATTGGAAGACTTTTTGTTTGGAGAAATATTATTTGCATATCTATTTCTAGTCACATAAACCCACAAAAAGTCAAGGAAAGATCCTTATCAGCCAGAATGGAGATTCCTTTAGGAATCAGTATTACTCTCTGTGGTTGTTACTTTTACAGTCTTTAATTGGTATATATAATTTTGGTTGCTGTGGTAACTGTAACTTAGAACTTCCAGACTTCTGTGTGTTTAAAATCTCAACCTGAAAATCAAAGTTCTTTTTTGAAAGAAATCCAAAAAACAAAGGAATGCAAACTGAAGTGTTGAGCATAGAAATTTCAGAAGTATTGAGCATTTTACTTTAATGTCCCAGGGCAAAATTAAACACTGTAACTCCATGAACTTCACAGAATTCACTTTGGGCATTGATGTCTCAAATAGAAAGCAAACTTCACAAGAGGAAAATGGGAGTGTTACACGTATTCACAATGCTAAACTTGATGGGTTCACTGATCCCAATGTCACTGATCCCAATGTCACTGACCCCAATGTCACTTGCCTCGGAGAGTCTTGACCTTCACCAGGAAGGTGAAAATAATTCTTCCCTCATACCAGCAGAAGGCAATTGTGGCTGCTCAGGGCTCAAGCCATGTGAGGTCCTGTGTCCTGTGCTAGAAATCAGTAACTGGCCTGTATATATTTGGAGTAATTTCTCACTAATTTATACTCTGCACAAGAAACATTCACTGCATCTTACTTTGCTATTCTCCTTCAAAATCTTCCTTCTTATTTTCCTTTTTTGTGCTACCCAACATGTTTGAAGAATATACTGCTGGTCTGCTGGAAATTATTCTGAGGAACAGGGTCTATGCCACTGTTTTTTCATACTTCTGTGGCTATCTGCCTAAAGCCGTGTGCTCCCTCTTTTCTTATACCTCATCTCTAAGATTCGGAGGGTCTTTGCCATATTCATCACAAACCGTTATGAACTCCTGGTCCCAGCTAGAATTGTGAAGCAATATGGATGCAAATAATAAATGTCTTTTATCTTTATATAAAGTCACTAATCTTATAGTGATCTTTGCTCCCATTTCAGTTCTAGCACTGCCTCATCGATTCCACTGTTACTTACCCTCATGTTTAAAACCAAAGCCAACAGAAAAGCAATCACTAGCAAAACCCTCTCTGATAAATGACACAACCCTCACTGAGCCACTAGAAAACAAGCCCATTGCTTTTGCAGAGTTCCATCTATACTTAGCATTTTTACCATGACTAATCCATTCTTTCGCTCAAAATTTGCCATGGCGAAATGACACGCCTGGATCTTCATATTGAACACCAAACATAGCTAAACCCTTCACACACGCTATCAGGGAGCTGCTTGATTTCAGCACCAGAAAGGTCATGCCACAATAATCAGAATACAGAACAGCCTGAGACAGAAGAAAGTGACATATTGTTATGCAGAAATCACCCTTTTCACTCCTTGTGTATGAAATTACAGTGTCTGCGTGCATCATTCTCTAAAATAAGACCAAACCATATGGAGAGATTTTTACCTTCCTCCCATAGCAAAATTGCATTGCACCATAGTAATTCTCATCTTCTTCAAGTCTTGCACTTAGTGCAGTTACGTGCCCAGACACTCTGCAGTGGTTTTTCCAATTGTTTAGCTGGTTTTGTCAGTCTCATGCACAGTTCTTTAAGAATAATTCCACATCAAATTCCTTAAACTTGAATTGGCAAACAACAGGAGGAAGATAATATTTAACCTCTTACACACCCATGATAAAAAATCACGCTCAATGAATAAATGTGGTTACTTGGCCTTCCATCTCTCCTATTTTTCCAGAAAAATGAAAACCATGATCCTGGACACTCCCGTGGCTGCTTATTTTGACATATGTTCCCAGTTTCTGCGAGAGAAGGCAAAGTACAAATGAAGTTGATTACATCCTCTTCTTTGCCAAGTCCAGTTCTTCTCAGACTATGGAGCAAAGAAGCTCTACTCCTAATACGTAGCAGAATATCCAAGCCAGACTTTTGAAATGTGTAAAAGTCTGGACCTTTTTTTATGACCTTTCTCTTGATTATTCTTTTGTGATGATAATAAGAGAATAAATCACCTTTGGTAATTACAAAGCATGAGCTAAACTGGCCTAGCTCACACAGCCTGATGTTTCCTCTGCCTTTGAGATAGCGTCAGCTCCCATCAGGACTGTGTCTTGGCTGCAGCTCCTTATGAGATATTTTGTGCTCCTCCATGAGATGCCCACTTTAGCCTATTGGCTAAAATTGCTGCTGGGAGCCACATGCATTTTATATCTTCTGATAGTTTGCAAAATATATGACACCTTCAAAATATGCTGCCACAGATGGTTCATTGGACAAGTCTCCTGCCCTGGCTCATGAGAAGCAGAGAAATTTATGTTTCCTACATTTTTCCTATAGCTGCTCAGCAGAGCTTAGGACAGAGCCCCAGGCATGTTCTAAAGCTTCATTAATGTTTTCCACATCTGCAGAAATAAGGCCAAGTCAGAGTCCCTTTGCAGTCCATGGTGAAACTCACTTTGACTATTGGGACACATACTTGGCCTATGTTCCTTAGTTTGTGTTATTTTATCTGGTAGCCCCTTGTGTTTAAGGAATAAACCATTATGACTGGATTTATGTATCCCCCGAGGAAGAATGGGAAGTAACTCAGAGTACAGGGGAAAAGAAGAAAAAACAACCCCAAAAACACTTTATCATGGTGCTCACAATGCACAGAGGAGAGAAACGGAGAAGCTGTGCTGTACTCTGGGTCGTGGAGGAGGAGGTGAGGGAATCTCAGCAGCAGGCTTGGCAGGCTCCGTGCCGCTGTGAGGCAGGGTGGAGCAGCCTGCGCCGGGTCACACGGTGAGCGGGACAACTTGTAAACCTCTTCCGCCTTCAGAACATACCAAACCGATGAAAGCATGAGTGGCCTTAAGCTCTGCTGGCTGTGGCAGTGGAATGCTTTCTGCGAGAGCTCGCTTTGCTTTCTCTGCCTTTATTTCCTTTCCTGATGGTAAGTCTCAACTTACTAAAAAATGGTTATTTTTACTTAGATTGCATTGTATGCAATTTTATCAATACCCATTCTTAAACAGGCAGAACTTATTAGGTCCATCTTAACTGGCCTTCTCCTGTAAGACAAACTGGGGTTATACTTGTGCATCAGAGCAGCAAACCCAAGAACATTCTGCAGGATGGATAGCTGGTAACTTGCAGAGGGAGTCTAAAGACGGAGTCTGTGCCCATCTCCCTATTCCCACACTATGCATATGCTTTCCTGAGAGCTACAAAATGAGATTGGTTTATTTTCTAGGAAGGACCATGTGTTTCTTCACGTTTTTATTAAAGTACTGAAATTTTAGATGGGAATGGCTTTCTCTTTTATAGAATCATAGAATGGTTTGGATTTGAAAGAACCTTAAGATCATCTAGTTCCAGTCCCCTCTTTCATGGACAGGAACACCTCGCACTAGACAAGGTTGCTCAAAGCCCTGCCCAACCTGTCCTTGAGCACAGCCAAGGACAGAGGATTCACAACATCTTTGGGCAGTCTGTTCCAGTGCCTCACCATTCTCACAGTAAAGAACTTCTTCATTGCTTTTGGTGGTTTGGTTTTAAGGTTTTTTTGCTAGCACAGATTGTCTTATCTTTGGAGCTGTACGAGCTCACTCAGCACAAATCCTGTTCTCAGAGGTGGTCACTAGGAATACGGTAGAGGACATCTGTTACTCATAGGACTAATTTAACGTCTTCATTTGCCCAAGTAGTCAATCCTATAACCCAAAATGATGATGATGCTGCAGAGTAAACTAAGAAGATAATTTTTAGGGGTTTTAGAATGCGATTAAAGCTATCATAAGCCTTGAGATGACTGATTCCTCCAAAAAGCATAATTTTTGAACTTGACTATTGAACATAGACATGCTGTCCTGGCTTAGGGTGGAGAGTCTGCCCAATGCATAACTGCTTCTCAGAGCAGGAGGTATCCTCAGACACCTAGGAAAGTGTTTCAGGATACCAGTTGTGCGGCTGCACACCCATGGAGCACTGCCCAACCCAGAGCTGCAGCCCCTCTGGCTTCACTGATTTTTTATCACCACAATTGCCAATATGAGTACTTCAGTTACATACACATGGGCTGCGAAGTATGTGAAGCTTTTTGTTTTTTTCTTTCTTTAAATCTGCATGCTATTTTGTATTCCTTTTGGAGAAGGCAGATGAAAAGATTTGCACCTTGCACTTGAAGCTGAATGTGTTGACTTTTACTGTAAACCTTAGAGACTTTAGGCGTCTTGATTGCCTCAGACTAAGCTTCAGGGAAGTTCTTGCCCTGACAAGCTTTACCTCCTCTGAAAAAGTTCTTCTCCAGCAGGAGATCAGAGCTATTGTCAGTGCCTGGGACCTCAGATTGGACTTGCCTTTCTCTCTCAAGTCCATAGAGAGCAAATGTCACAAGTCAATATGCCCAGGATCGAACCTGCATATCCCATTTAACTGAGATGCTGCTAATGAAGATTCTCCTTCCTCTGTCTGCTGATATGCAGCATCCCAGCAATGTCATCTCCACTGTGGTTGGTATATCTATGAAAGCAGCAGACTTCCTTGCATCAGGTACCTCTGTTAATCAGCTGAAAACAGGGAAGTGGAGATTTTAATTTTTCATTTGTGGAGATTTTCATATCACTTACAGTTGTGGTTTTATTCTGCAATATGTGTCTTTCTAAGCAAGCAGAGGGATTAATTTTCATATGTGAAAAGATTTACTACCTGCAATATTGTATTGAAGTAGTAATATTTTTTGACCATTCCTGGAGTGTTTCAGTTTATATTTTTAAAGACTGTGAGAAAGCCAGAAATCATGGCAATAAAATAAAGCTGTTTGCTAGTCAGAGCAGAATGTTAGGACTATGTCAATGATAAGGGAATAATTCAGTCACTCCACCAGTGAAACATGCTTGTGCCAAGGCGGGGACTGAGATATTAGGTAGGGAGTTTTATTTCATGTTTGTGGTGAACCTGTGTATAGCAATTTTGAAGCAGAAGTCCATATTGCCTGGAAGATGGACATGGAAACTGGCATAGAGATGGAAATTAGTATCACATTATGCAGCCATGCTGCAGTCTTGTCAAGATAGGCTGGTTTAAGGTATTAGATAAAGCAGGTCACAGGTTATCCTCTGCCCCATATAGCAAACAGCCTGATATAACTTGTCTGCATGGTTGGCACTTTGACCATCACAGAATAGGGTGGCTTCTGAGTACCTTCCCTGGGCTTCAGCATTGCCTGGGCGTGCTGTGGGGCAGCACTAGTTGGCCCAAGCCAAATCCCAGGTCACAGTAGTGCTGGCACTGGACAGCCATGGGCAGCCTGTGACAATCTCCTGCCTGGTCCTTTGAACCTTTTGCCTGTGCTGATATAATTATTTTGAACTTCCCAATGCAGTGGATATTGATTTGTTTATTTGTTTGTTAGTTGCCAACAAGCAAAGCTACTGAACTTGTGCTTCATTTGCATCCTCTTTTGCATTACTGGTGGCGATCTATATGTTGTAGTAAAATTTCTTTAGAAGACTTTTATATATATCTCTATATATCTTGACATTCAACATGAAAATTCATATGCAGCTTATATTAATTTATGTACTGAAACTTACTTTCCACCACAGTACTGTGATGGGTATTTACAAGAGCCACTTTTCTAAGACAGTCTAAATGTCCTCCTGCAATGTGTGGAAAAAGAGAGAGAGAGACACAGAGAGTCCTCAAGAGTAAGTAAAAGTCAGTAAAGTTAGACGTTTGTTCTAAAATAATAGTCTGAATGAGCTTATCCTTCCCCATAGGCAAAACAGAGAGCATAGGGAGATTAACCCAGTTAGCTGAGGTTAACCACACATGTCCTGGGATGTTGGGCGTCCCTCATTGCTGCTTTCTTCAAGATTAGATTCACAGTTAGCATAATTGCTGTTATTCCTATTTTATGTACCATATTTCACATTACTGTTATTTTACATTTTCTGGGTCACATTGCCAAAATGAATTAATAAACCACAGTTCATAGCCCGTTGTCTTATGTGCAGCTTCAGCTGAACTGCTGTCATCCGACACTTGCCTTTGGAATCTTTAGTGTACTTCCAGTGTAAATAAATGAGTTTACTTATGTGAAAAATGTTCCCCAGACGGAAGAAAAGGTTCATAGGCTTTTAGTTCATTGTATATCCTTAGAGCTAAGGACATTGCCAAAGAGAGAATATTTTTTTCTTTTCCTTCAGAATTTCTTGTTGTAAAATATTTAATTCTATGCCCTCTAGGTCAGTTACACGTCACACAGTTACTCAGGAAAAATAGTAAATCTAAATATAACAAACAAAGAAAAAGATAAAAATTATTCTGATAAAAGGAAAAATATTTCAAATGGTGTTTAGCACACTTTGTACAATACTCTTGTAGCTATGTGTGATTGGCAGGATTAGATCTCCTCTGATGAAAACACAAGTTTTTCTTCAAGAAGAGAGGTGTGACATGATACTTAGAGGGAGGCATAGCTCATTCAACATGGCAGCTCAGTCCATAGGTGAGATAAAGGGTACTGTTCACGTCAACTGTGTAAAGCTACATCTCTAAATGGCAACATTCAAATTTCCCCTGATGGTACCATGGAGAAGATAACCAGCTCAACAAGGCTGAATAGCCCTTTCAACCATATCAGCTTTGACACAACTGGATGTCAGCCACCTAGTCATTTCTTTAAGTTTCCCTGCATGTACATTTGTGGGATTTCTATGTGTCTTTTTTAATCCAAACACTGCTTGCATTATGAGTCTTCTGCAATCCTACAGATTCCAAAATATCACAGTTAATAGGATTAATAAAGGCTGCCACAAAATTGATATTTTTTACTGGCTCAAAACCAGTTTTATAGATTTCCACTTTACTTTTATGTCTGACAATTTCTACAGCATGATGGATAATGTTACAGTGACAGTAAATAGAGCCGACAGTAGAAAGACTCCTTGTGGAAGACAAGCCTTATTTGCATGGCTTATCTGGTGGATGCCTCTCCAGAATTGGCTCCAAGTTGTAATTGTCTTCACACTATAACCAAAGGGTCATATAGACTGTGTGTAGCTGGATTTTACCTTGCAGGTTTAGTGCAGAATCACAACTATTTTGCAAAACCAATGCCTACTGAAGTCCTCTAAAGAGATTTTACTACATTCTGATTTTGTGAGACTTTTTACTTCAAATTTGTTTTCCAATAGTTATGCACAATGGTTGTAGCAGCTGTCAACAGAACAAAGAAATCAATTACAGAGAATATAGAGGTCCTGATGTCAGGCAGTAAAATAATAATAATAAAACCCCAGCCATATGGGAGAGACTGCCCACCTTGGCAGTTTGATTTTACAGGAAGAATTACCTTGCACTAGTCAGCCAGATCAAAGTGTGTACTGCCTGTACCCAGGTGTTTGGGTGTCATAGCAATAAGTGCTAGGAAAACACTGAAAATTCATTATAACTCGCAGTGCAAATACAGGGTGGGGAAAAAGCCCTCAGGAAGACAATTTCAGTAATCCCATTCCATATTACATGCTGTAGGGCTGCCTGAACCAGTCTACTTGGGAGACTGAAGCTGACAGAACCATGGAGAACTAAGCCTAAAAATTTGCAGAATGGAGTAGATTGCAAATCTCCTTCTGAAAATGCTTATTTGTTCCTTACAGAAAGATGACTTAACCAAAAGGTCCTGGGAATAAATGAGTGTACTTCTTATTGCAGCATACCTTGGATAAGTAGACAAGGTGCCAACTAGGTGTTATCCCAAGGCTTGTATTAAAACATAGTGGAGGAAAGCTCAGTGCGTATGTGTAAAAATGAATAACCAACAGTACAATGATTCACCACACTGGATCTGCTACGTTTTACACAGTTCGGCCCATGACCTTTTCAGTGTAAATATGATGCGATGGAAATGTACAAGAGATGCACATTAAACCTTGGATTCAGTCATTTTACTTTTAGCTGTGAGTGTGATGAGTTTCATGAAAACTGCAGTGCATGAGGAACATGCACACGACTAGAGCGCGCTATGTTCTTCACAAAGGCAGAGCTTCGCAAAGATCTCCCTCTCCCAAGTCCTAAACACAGCTCATAGGATTCACGTCTTGGTACAAATCCCCAGATGAGCTTGAAATACTGCAGATTTGTTTTCCAGGGGTATTCTTTTTTCTTAAATTCATATTTTTCTTTGGTTTGCTAAAATAACTTCATTTTCTAGAATTAATGAAAAACAAAGACCAAAGAGGTCTGAATGTACAAACCCAGACAGTTCATGAAGTGAATACATGCCTTTTCACAGGGGGAATTTCTTTGTGAATTTCTCTAACCTACACACCTGCTTAAGTAATTAATCTTAAAGTTTATCTGGGTTTACTTGTTCTTTTCATTGACACCTCTATTTATTCCCAAAGAATATTTGGCATTTGAGAAAGACTTCATTTTAATAAAAATTGCTGGGCAAAATTCTAAACTTACATATGCTGCTGCACATCTAAATTAGCTCCATTTATCCTTTGTATACCCTCATATTATCTAAATCAAAATGTCACCTATTCCTACTCAACTGTGAGCTTGACTTTTTCTTCTATGCAGGTTAATGGAAGTTTTTCTAGTAAGTCTAGGGAGTTGTTTTATTGTTTTAAGGCTATAAAAACCCCACTCAAAATGACCTTCTAAAGCTGCATTATTCTGATATTAGAGGTACCCTTTTTCATGAATCATCTTAATTATTGCAGTCAAAGCCACAAAAAGTTCAGCATTTGTGATGTGTCCTCCGCAGGTACTCATAACTTGCTATTGAGTCATCTTGCGCCATTTTCCCCTTGATATTACTTCTGGTATAATATCATTTTCAGTAAGATCTCTGGAAGTACCAGCATATGCAAATTCACAAATTTAAGCTATTCCATATCCCAGCCACATAATAATTAATTATTCTGGTTTTATTTTGTTTCTATTCTTCTTTATCACTGTAGCATTTTTAAAGGAACGGAACAATTAAATACATGTAGCCGTGGTCCAAGATTCACTGGGAGTTGTTAGACTAGCAGCAGTTTTATCTAAATACAAGGAATGTGCAATTAGTTCAATGGCTTAGATTAAGTAGGACTGAAAGGAACAGATGAATGCAATGTAGTGATCAAAAATCTCTCTTAGATCATCATTTATTAGCAATCTCCATGTTTTTGTTTTCTGCATTACCTCTGGCTCCTAAGTTGCTGAACCTCTTTTGAAATATGCAATTTTAATTTTGCTATAGCTGAAGTCACATTCTAATAAACACTTGTATTTGAAAACAATTGGGCGATGTATGAGGTAGAGGCACTGCAGGAACTGGGAGTATTCCCGAGAGTACCACAAGTGCAGGGGGTCCTTTTCTCAGGTGAAATGAGTTGTGTGATGACACTGTAGACTAAATGTTTTTCATTTGGGATGGTGCTTTTGAGCCTTTGTTTGGTCACAGATTGTAGCTGCAGCCTATAAAGGTGGGGAGTGAAGGCAAGCTTGGGGCTTATTTGGTATTTTCTTAGCAGAGGGCAAAGAGCTGTTTTTTCTCATATCAGGAAGACAGCCCTACCTTTGAAGGTAAGTTTGGCTGATTATTTTCAGGCATTTTTTGTGGTCTATTTAGGGTTGAAAACTACAAAATATATTGAGTTTTTTGTTTGGGGAATTGCACCCTAATTTGAACACTAATTCATTTCTCCTGTGGACAGCATGGAAGTCTTATTTATCTGATGTGAGTGCCTAAGCCTCAAGGGAAGGTTTCTTTTCCCTAACATCTTGTGTCTGCATTTAAAAGAAATAGATGACCTAGAGGGCAGTAGGATGCATGCATATGCTGCTGCTGTGCCCTCTCTAGTCACTGTTTTAGTTTCCAGCTTCAGACTGACGGTTTTCTGAACCAAATGTGGCTTCTCTGAGGGCTAATTTGCTAGCTACCTGCTTTGTGTTCAGTCCAGCTCCTCTTTGCTCCTGACCTCTTGCAATAGAATGAACAGTCTCTTCCCAAACAGCCGTACAAGTAATGATTGTACACATTATTACAGTCTGCAGACTGAAGACAGCCAGTTTATTTAGCCATTCCTTACACAAAAGTGATTTTTTATTATGTTCTTTTCAGAACATTTCCTGGTTTTACAGTCATCTTTTTACTTTTTGAGAACTGGAAGCAAGTGTAAAACATACCTGAGATGCAGGCAAACTACAGATTTATTCAGTAGGATCATAATATCCTCTGTCTTATTGTCTACTTGTCTCCTAATGACTGTATTTAGCTGGCTTGTTTGATCACTATCAATCAATGAGGTGATAGATCTATGAAATTACTCATTATAACCCCAAGATCCCATTACTAATTTAGCAACAGTCAGAGTTGTGGTGCTGGAGCAGGTTTTGTGTTTTGGTGGGGGTTTTTCCCATGTGCGTTAACTTGCATTTTTCTACACTGGTCAATAAAATGACTGATGAAAGTCACTCAGTCCCATGAAAAAATTCAGCTCCACAGGTGAACCTCAGTGCTGCTCTTGTGAATAATTTATCAGACTTCCAATCTTCTCAGATCCCTCCAATCTTATTTTCTGTGACCTATGTGGGAGAGAATGTTATTGCACTAGTGACTGTCAGAAATAAGAAATATAATTAAGTCTCTCTTTTTTAGGCTTGTATTCTGTCTTGGGGAGGTAGATGTCAAGATAAAGAACAGTTACAGTGAAAATAACAGAGGTTCTGTCTGGTTCAGCAGCATTCCTAAAACAAACAAGCCCCCTTTGTCCTTGTGGCCGCAGATATCATCTCCAAAAGCCACTGTGCAATAACAGGGTGGCAGCAGGAAGAAACCGTCTGTGCAGCAACGAGGGGTACTGGGAAACACCAGTGGTGAGCAGGAATTGCGCACTGCCTAGTGCAGAAGCAGTGAGTTGCAAAACAGCCATCATACCAGTTTGGTCCTTTGGAGAATTGCTGCCCATCTCTGTGCTTTTGGGTAGGTTTTCTCTGCATTTCTCTGATATGTAAGATCGAGAAAGCTACTGTGCCTTATCTTTGGATGGTATTTGTATAGAAAGCGTGTGCAAAGAGCTGGGTATAGGGTGTGAGTTGAAGTTCAGTCAGACTCATCATTTTGGTTACAGATAGTTAAAATCCAGTGTCTTGCGCATCAGAGCTCAAGAAAGGGCTGTTCAGGAAACTACTATTGAAGGCACCTCTGAAATTCTCTTCCATCACTTCAAACAAAGTATGGTTCATTAAGAATTTTAAAATTACCTGGAAGGAACACTTTTAAAACAATGAGATTAAAATGTTTCACCAGTTCTGGAACAATGTTTTGATTTATTTCATATTAAGGCACCATTTCTGTAAAAACGTATTTTGTCTATATAAAAAATATGTTCATAAACTTGAGAATTAGACTACAGCATTAGTTTTCTGGAACCCAAATACCCTTATCAGTGTGTCACAACTTTCTGACAGCTCTTTTTCTTTCTTTTTTTTAATCAGGAAACATTGAAATAGGTATTTCCATTTCAAAATGGAGAGGAGAATATCAAAATGGCACGATCATCTTTGTCTCAGCCCATTTCTATAGGTGGAAATTCCTGGCATAGCTTTTGAGCTCCTGCTGAGGATATAGTCCACAATTTGAGTTTCACATGGTACAAAAATATTGCCAAGATTTAAGGACACTAAATAAAGCAGTTTATCACATTCTGTTTCCTTAGAAATGATTTGAGCAGAAGATGGTAAAATGCTGTAATAAAAAAAAAAAAAAAAGGCATCATCTAATTATAATATCAAGGGAAAAAAATCAGTTTTAGAAGATCTGGTCACCAAAGAGAGATCAGATTTAAACTCTGAGCTTAGTTATGTTGTAGCTGCTCTTTGGCATTTTTCTTCCAGCTACTGTGACTGAACTATTTTAAACAATGAAAGCTATATCTCTCTGTGGACCTCAACTTAATAACAATCTCTTTGGACTTAGGATGTTTGAAATAAGTTCAAAAATAAGCTAAAATAGCAGAGGCAGAGCCCTGAGCTTTGGGGCTGATGAATAGCATCAAGCAGGCAGGGATATGCTTGCTGGGGTGCCAGTAACCTTGAGCTTACTTACTGCTCCTAATAGATTTCCACCTGCACCACTGTCCTGCTGTCATCCCACTGCTTTACTCCAACATTACAGGTGGTGTTAGATAGACAACCTTTGGTGTGTTCGGCTGTCCGCCCTACCAGTTTTCTGTAATTAAACCAACCAACCAAAACTTCCATAGGAGGGTATTTCAGGCTATTGTAATTAGTTAGAAAAACTACTTGTGAAGGCTGAAGTGCTGAAATACATGCATGCACAGGAGACCATATGGAGATTATCACAGGAAGGGTTCTTCCAGTCTCTGCTGGTGCCTAAAAAAAAAAAAAAGCAATGACTGTAAAACGCCTCATACCCAATATTAGTTGATATCTATATATAAAAATATATATATATATACAAAAATCTTTGTGCAGGGATTTTCCCTACACTAGGATAATATAATACTATTTGAACTATATTTCAAGTTCCACTTTATCTAGTAAAGTTAAAGGCATTAAACACTAGAGTCAAAGGAAGTTTTTATTCTTTTTGATCATTTCACAGTAGCTTGTTATATGCTTTAATGTTACTATAAGCAGTTAAAACTTTATTCTAAGAAGATTATTTATCAAAACTGTGTATGATCATTCTGATTAGAACAAAAACTGGAACTTGAAAAACTGTATGAAGTTATATGATGTGGTTGCCTGTACCAGTAAACAGTAGAATCTGATGCCTCAGGAGGTTCCTTGAAATCTAGTATCCCACGTGCCTAAATTTATCTTGTACTTGACATTGAATTTGTTTTTCAAGTGCTGCCTTGTGATTTATTTTAAAGGCTTTCCGAAGTGTCAAGCACTTTTTTTTGTCTGGACATCTAGACAAAAGGTTGTCACCTGCAAATACTGATATGGCTGTTTAGACCTTTTCCAAACAATCTATCTTATTAATTGCAGCTTCAGAAATAACTCAGCAATATTTCATTAATGCTCTTTACTTTAGGAGTAAGTTATATACTTCTTGCTGTAGCTTTGTCGATCACTTTCTGAACAACAGCAGAGTATTCACTCTTCTTACATGATTACTTTGTTTTCCTAATTGGTTCCTCAGGAAATAGTTTTTCAATTAAATACTTGGGCTTTCAAGTGAACTTATTTACAAAATGGCCTTCATCATCCATTGTTTAACACTCTTGATGCATTACAGTAGACTAGAGAAGCACAACTTTCCTTAACAAAAACTCTGCTAGCTTGGCCTCGTAATGTTCTTATTTTGGTGATTTTATAATTTTGTCATAATGAGTTGTTCCAAAAACTTTTCTGAGGATTCATAGTTTGTAACTGAGAATTCCCCTGTTTCTCCTTTTGGAAGGAAAGGGCAATGTTTTCTACCCTGTAATTCTGTATTTTTTAATGAGCTGTTCTGTATTCTTTGTTAGAAACAGCAGCTATGCTTCTGAGAGATCTCCTGGAGGGATGCCATCAGTCAGGTGACATGCTGCTCTTTAATTTATCAGTTTAATTTTTCTACTCTTCTTATTTTGACAGCTCAGCCTGACATAGCATGCTCTTTATTTCCTGATAAGGGTAGGGCTTGGATAGGTATCTTGGCTGTATATTCTGCGGTGAAGACTGATACTGAATCTGTGGTGTGCTGTAATGCTGCTGTGGTGTGCTGTAATGCTGTTTCTAATGTCTACAACTTAAACTCTTTCAGCCTGTCTTAATCTATATAAAGTCTGGTTATGTATTATTCTATCTAATTCTGATTTGCCCATAGGTTTCTAAAAAATCATGGCCGTATTTTACACTGTCAGGAAATGTAGTTAGATTTCTGTTTGAAGCTGTTGGCCTCAGTATATGGACACTCAAGGGCTTCTTTCTCAATACGGGCAATATGCCTACTCTTATTTAATTCCCTTTCCTAACAGCCTGGTCTGCAAGTGCAACTTGTCTCTCTCCATTTCATTCCCAGTTTAAGAGCTGTCCTTTCAGAGACAAGGAGCTGCCCTGGTGTTTCTGACATCTCTTGCAGGTGTGTGTCTGACCGAAGCTCTCCCTTGGTTCCTGTCAATGTTTCGTTTCCTCCAGATCTAAGTAATGCCCTGGAACATGTAAACGATCTGTGCCAGCAATCTAGTCACACTTTGGTTTAAGGTGAAGACTGTTTTTCTGTCTAGGCTCTCTTCATGTACCTCCCCTAATGTCTAACAGACTTAAACTCTCTCCTGTACACCACCTGCCCACATGCCCACTGGTTCTTTGCGGGATACCTGGTGTAACTTGTCTGGTTCCTGACTCTGGAAGCAAAAACCTGGTTGTGGGCACATTGGGTCAACGCATTTGCCTCAACAATCTGAACTTAGCTTCCAAGACCTCCATATCTTATTTTTCCTGATACATTATGCTATCATGTTTTAGTTGCTCTGAAACATGTTTTAAATGCTCTCTTTATTTGAAAAGCGGTCATATTACTTAATATCAAAGATTTAAATGAATAATATTAATAAAGAGTTGCCTCTCCATTTCAAAAAGTCTAAATAGAAAAGCAATTGTACAAAGAGCATTTTTTAATGGGAAAGTCAGTTTTATGCCCATAGCCTATGTGAAAACAAGATGGCATCATTTCCTGCAAAACCTATTACCGTATAGGGAGATTGTCACTTATCCCAACACAGGCTGTGCAAAGATCAATGTTTACCCTTCTCTGAATCGCATATAAAACAAATGATGTGAAAAGAAGATTCACCATCTATTTAAAAACACTGGTTTCTATTTTGGACATAACATGTAAAATTTCTGTTTAGCAATTTCAGTTAATTGTTAGATTAACATTTTTAGGAACAGATTGCAAACTTCAAAATGGAAAAGATCATTTTAGGGAGGGAACCAAGGCAGCTGTCAGTGAGCAAAAATTAACATAAATTTGCATAACAGATGTACAGTAAGGTGTCTATGACAGACAATCACTGAATATTAATGATACAGACCACGACATCATTTGCGTAAATGCTGTCTGCTGGGTATTGAAGCTGCTGCGCTATTTGCAGAAGACAAAGGAGCACAGAGCTGAACAGATGCACCAAATACATCGATGCATCTTAATTTATGACATCCTCATGAAAGACCTTGTGGTGCGATTTTGGGTTTTATTACAAATAATTTGGAGATAAAGGAACTAAGTAATTATCTTTTCCACTACAGTCAGTCCTTTCAAAGGGGAGGGAAGCTTACTTGTGACAGCCATTGTGATGATTATTTTTTTTTTTTTTTGTGGAAAACCTCTTTACGAAAGAAAAAATACCCCTATTATAAAGAGTCAAATATTCATCATCATTAAAAGATTAGTGCATATTAGCGTGCTTCATGGGACTTGCCACCTAACGTACCATCACCAGTACAACTGGAGTCCTCCAACAGACAATGCGTTTCAAAGAGTCTGCAAGGGGTAAAACTGGTGGGAAAAGAGATGATATAGACTGTTTAAAAAAAGCCCAACCTGTAATGTTTTTCAGGTGAATGTTAGCCAGAGTTCACCCTTAATCTTGCATGCCCCTAATCCTTGTACTAAGCTCCAGGTACAACTGGAACCACTCAAAGATTTGGAAATGTGTTCCATAGAGAATATTCTTACTACAGTATTCCTGCAGCTGGAGAAACTGATGTCTTATGCTGATAACAGCAAAAAGCAAAATATTTGGAACCCTGACTGTACAATGCAGTAAAGTGAGGATTGGATAAATATAAAAAATAACAACACAAAATTAGACTTGTAAACTATGTATATAGAAAATCATGCAAGGCAGGGGATACTTTGCTATTAATTTATTTGGGCATTAATGAATTGCTCTCCGAACCCATGCTACCATAAGAAAATGAATTGCTGACCTGGTGGATCTGTTGGTAGCACATATAGAGTGTATAGCTTATGTGTGTAGTGTTGAATTTCCCTCTTGTCAGCTAATCAGCAGCAACCAGACTTTTATTTCAAGGGATTTCCTTTTCCCATTTGAACAGAGAATATAGCCCAGTAATCACTCTGCAGAGGCACTGTGTGAGCTGTTATTTCCACCTGCTTTTTCCTTAGAACCTCTATCAAAGCCTTAATCCAGCAACCTGATAAAATCTTTTCAAGGTCCTGTAGGGTCCATTGTGAAATTGTTCATCTGAATGGATTGTGAAATAACATGAAAGTTACCGTGTCCCAAAAAGAGCCATATGGTGATTATTTTAATGGAAGCTTACTGTATGCCCAGAAGGCAGTTAACATGTTATTTCACATTTTGTGTGAAAGAATGGAATAAGTGCAATCTGACGCTCTTCTGTCCAATTTTACACCCAATGTCTCTTACAGAAATGCAGCTTTGTTCTGTGTTTCAGTACACTAACAGCAGGTGATAAGCCGATGCCCAGATATGCTAACAAGAGTTATTGCTCACAATCCCCTCCCTTTCAGCCTTTCTCTTGAATCCCCATTCTAACTTCACTTGGGGAAAGAATTGGAGGGCTGAATGAGGAAGGACCATGTCCAAGGTGTACAGAACAAGAATGAGGTACAGGCTTTCTTTGATGTGATGAAGATCATCAATTGTGCTATATTGTCTCAAGTAATAACACAGAAAAGGTCTTGCTGATTATGAGTGGTTTGGCGTTGCTTAGGTGGTGTGAGGTTTTGTACAAGGGGAAGCAAGCAAGCTGCTGCAATTCCCTACAATAATTTCTGATCCTTGTTGACCAGATTCAGTCAACGCTGGCAGAAGAGATGAGCCTTGAAAACAGCTGAGGCAGCACTGAAGAAGTCTCTTCCCTTGCTATAAGAACTAGTTTAGGACTCTTCCTCCTTGTTGGACTACAATTTTCTGTTCATTTTGTGAATAGCCATCTGGCAGGGTTTCTTGTGCAATGACTTGGCCCATATGTAGCTTGCAATGCTTCTCATCTTGCTCATGGGGGATGGAGATGCTGTAGGGATATGGGTCACATGAAACCACATGAGGCAGGGGAAAACAAGGTTATTACAAGGGGGATGTTAAAGGAAACCTGCAAGGATGGCATTGGGATGTATTCCAGCTGTTTGAATGCTTTAAGGAGAAACCCAAGCTTAGCATTTTCTTTTCCATACCAGCTGTAACCATTTGGTCTCAATTATGCTCATACTTATTTCTCGTGTGGCTCTTCTTTTACTCTCCTGCATGGTTCAAAAACAGCAGTGAACGTGCCTGCGCTGGGTCATTTAGGACAGTAAAAGGGGAAGAGTTGCAATCAGTTTCTCCAGCTGATAGGCTTGGCTTAAAGTAGGTGCTTACACCTCCTGCAGCTGTCTTACGAGAAAGCAGCAGTCACTGCTGACTTTAGCAAGAAGCGGTGTCCTGTGTATGTATGAGGTCCTCTTGAGGGATAAACTACTACTCTTCCACTGAAGCCTTGAGGCAGCTGTGCTGACCTGCTGGCTCCCCTTTGCAGCTGGAGGAGTAGCCTGGAAGCAAGGCCCTTCTGACCTCTAAAGGGAGGTGGCTTGGAAGTGTCAGCACCCTTATGTGAAATGACAACTCAGAGGATGCGTTCAGGACTGAAAACAGATTTAGGAACCCAGCTTTTCTGGAAGATGCATTTAAGTTGCTGAAGGTCTTTTCTGGATCTGGCCCTCTAATTCATTAAGCACAAATGAAGTTAAATATGACAAATGACTCTATTCTTTCAGCAAACATAGAAGCTGTGAAGAAATGATGCAAGTAATTTAATGTGAGGTTGAAAGCTTATCTCCAAAAGAAAATTATCTGTTCCAACTGAATAAAAGAGCCATGATCCTGGGTATTGTGGGAGTTTGGAAAGAGCTCAAGCCCGTGGTTGAGGAGAGGAGGAAAAGAGTGGATGACGGTTGTTTGTAACTTTAATGTTTTTCCTTCATATTTAGGTTTTATTGAAAAAAAAAATAAATCTCATTCAACCCCAGTTGCCACCTCAAGGAATCATCCAGCATGCCTTTTTCCTTACAATTTAACAAGCAAGCATGTGAGGACAACAAACCAGTGAGAGGAACTGCTCTGCTTCTGGCTAGGAAGTCCGGTTCTGGTAGCATTGCAAATGGCTGTATTGTCGTGGGGTATAATAGGGCTTCTTTGGTGCCTGCCAAAGGGTTCCCAAAACCTGTACATCCTGTCACTGTCCATTTGCCAGCATAACATGAAAACACTTGGCAAACAGAACATGAGAAGCTTTAGAGCTCAATTTGTTCGCTTTTACACTGTTAGAAAACCATTGACTTCATTAGACTTACTCTGAATTTATCCTGATATAGCTAAGAGAAAAAAACAGTTCTGTGGAAGTAATATATATGTATTTTATTCATTCTGCTTTTTCCTAAAACAATTTGAGAGCCTTAGTAGAAGGAGCCTGGGGTTGGTGCTTAATATACCAAGCTGAGCAGTAACTAAAATAAACCTTTTTTCCTCGGCTGCAAGTCTCACTAGGTCACTTTTTGAAAACTGCTACAACACATTTCAATAAGCAAATATTTTTATATTCATTTGGATTCAGCTTTCAGAATGAGGTCACCTTCGGAGCAGTATCTTGCAGCTCAGGCACTCTCAGCAAGATGCGCCTGAGGAACGGGCTGCACAATTTGATAGTCTCTGTTTTGGATAAACAAATATCATATTTGTTCTAAATGTCATGAAAAGATCTCCTTCCATGTCTGAACAGATGGAAGCTATAGCGTGGTGATATATTTCTTTTTTTTTCTCTCTCCTTTTTTTATGTGATACAGCAAGTTTCTCTTTTGTCTGGTTACATTAGAAATAACAATTAATTGTTAGCAACGATTAAATTATAGTTAAGCTTCACTACTTGCATCCTTTTGTTGAGGGCTCCTAGACTACTTAATGGCCCTTGTTCCATGCAGTATGTAAAAATTCTCTGGACAGAAACCCAGGGATCTGTCTGGGTAAGTATGGGGAGTATGTACTCCGACTGGGAGCAGTGATCCCTTTTGTAATCATGATCTTCTTGACAATCAAAAGAAAGCTAGCTTTCTGATGAGAGGCAGGAAGGATACCTTAGAGCTGAGCTAAATATTATCCAAAATACCTTATTAGTGCTTTGGGACCCACTGTCCTGATCACATCTCGATAAAATAGTTGTTTAGAAAGAAAAGGCTAAGAGGACAAGTATCACAATAAAGTGAACAAAGGAAGGCTGGGATCTTAGTTGCTGTGGTTACTCAAATTGATCATTGGTAAGGGTCATTGGTCATTCTGGCTTTTGGATGAAGTGACGTTTATAGTATATGTGCATCTGGAGAGTGTTACAAGCATGAGAAAATTACCAATGAGGGAATTGAGGGAAGCACTGAACAACTTCTGTGTAAAGCATTTGGTGAAAACAACAACAAACCTAAGGAAAAAAGGCTTTAGAGAGTATATCAGCATGAGGACAAGAATGGAAATGTAGAAATAATAGAGCCCAAGAAAGCACCATAGAGGACACAGAGGTGGTGAGGGACAGGGGGAGCATAAGATAGTACAGAAATTCAAAACAGGAAAAGCACTGAGTGGGACAGGAAAGAAAAATGGTGTCAGATATATGTCTAGTGGATGAATGAAAAGAAAATGGTGAAATGGAGAGAAGGTGAGTAAAGTAGTGAAAGGTGAGAATTACTGGACTATAAGCTGGTGTCCAGAGAACTTACAATGGGAAGGTGCGAAAGAGAAAAAGCAATAAATGTCAGAGAATCTGTGAGCATGTAGAAGAAGAGCTTTTTGGTGTGAATTTGATTAAATGCTAAAGAAAATATTGACTTTGTTTTTCTAAATGTGAGATTAAATCCTAGTGAGGCATTCCACCTCCACAGCTTCAGCAGAATGAAATTCCCAGACTGAGAAACCTAACTTATCTTAGCAGATCACAGTAAGCAAAGTCTGTGTGCAAACTTTAGAGCACCTCAATGGCTAGATGCAGTGGATTTCCAAAAACAAGGATGTGAATTGCCAGTAACATAGACTAGGCCAGCAATAAGACTTCTGCAAATATGCTACTTTGGAAAAACACAATAATGAGAATGGTAAGGAAGTAACAGGAAGTAATAAAACATTTTAAAGTAGGAAATCTGCATTAGCACCTTCCTTTATTAGAACCCTGAACCTTATTTCTATCAGAATCAAAAAACAGATTGCAGCATAAAAATGTTACTCCAGATTTGAGAAACTGATAAAAAAATAAAATGGGATCCATTCAGACCTAATGGCAGTGGGCAAAAATTCTCTAAACACCACCTACCTACCTCAAGCCTCAGTTGACCCATGTTACTGCTATTAACTAGTGGAATGTTCTTGGGAAGCCCAGCCAGGAATAAGAAATACAGCCCTGAGACTGGGGCATATGTGTCAGAAAAGCAGCTGTGTAAATAATGAATCTTTTGTTTTGCTGGTATTTCTGAAAGTAGAGAAAAAATAATTTTGGGTTGAGAGTAAAGGAAGCATTTTTAAAAGAAATGAAATTACCTTTGGTCAGATTGCATGCCTCATTTTGACCTGAAGCAAAATCTGCAGTTTAAATGTTGGGTTTGGGGTTTTTTTCAGTTTTAAAAAGTTTGTTAGAAATTTTCTAAATTAAATACTATTTTGAATGAAGAAAACAGAATCACCCAATTTTCTTCAAATACCAACACTTTGCTGGGGGGGGGGGGGGTGGGGTTGGGGGGGGTTGGGGGGGCTATGGGGGCTATGGGGTGGATATAGGGTCTATGGGGTGGATATGGGGACTATGGGGTCTGTGGGTTGGATATGGGGTCTGTGGTGTCTATGGGATTTATATGGGGTCTATGGGGCGGATATGGGGTCTGTGGGGTGGAAATGGGGGCTGTGGGGTGGATATGGGGGCTATGGGGTCTATGGGATGAGTATGGGGGCTATGGGGTGGATATGGGGTGGATATGGGGTCTATGGGGACTATGGTGTCTATCGGGTGGATATGGGGGCTATGGGGTGGATATGGGTGATATGGGAGCTGTGGGGTTTATAGGGTGGGTATGGGGTCTGTGGGGTATGGGGTATGGGATATGGGATATGGGGTATGGGATGTGGGGTATGGGGTATGGGGTATGGGGTATGGGATGTGGGGTATGGGTGTCCTTGATGCCCCATTGACCCCATGGCCCCACTGACCCAATGTCCCCATTGACCCCATTGACCCCATGGTCCCCATTGTCCCCATTGACCCCATTGCTCTGCTGCCCCCATTGCCCCCCATTGTCCCGCAGCCCCCATTGACCCCATTGCCCCGTCCCTGCCCCACAGCGCCACGGATGACTTTAACCACGGCGTGGTGCTGAGCGCGCGGCCGCTGCGGGACAATGATGTGCTGTCCCCATTGACCCCATGGTCCCCATTGTCCCCATGGTCCCCATTGACCCCATTGACCCCATGGTCCCCATTGTCCCCATGGTCCCCATTGACTCCATGGTCCCCATTGTCCCCATTGACCCCATTGATGTGCTGTCCCCATTGACCCCATGGTCCCCATTGACCCCATGGTCCCCATTGTCCCCATTGACCCCATGGTCCCCCTTGTCCCCATTGACCCCATTGCCCCGTCCCTGCCCCACAGCGCCACGGATGACTTCAACCACGGCGTGGTGCTGAGCGCGCGGCCGCTGCGGGACAATGAACTCTTCGAGGTGCGCCTCGACCGCATGGTGGACAAATGGGCGGGCTCCATCGAGATCGGCGTCACCACCCACAGCCCCGCCCAGCTGCAGCTGCCCTCCACCATGACCAACCTGCGCTCCGGTGGGTGCCCCACAGCGGCTCCATGGGGTCCCTGTGGGCGCTATGGCATCTCCATGGGGTCCATATGGGGGCTATGGCATCTCCATGGGGTCCCTGGGGGGGCTATGGCATCTCCATGGGGTCCATATGGGGGCTATGGCATCTCCATGGGGTCCATATGGGGGCTATGGCATCTCCATGGGGTCCATATGGGGTCTATGGCATCTCCATGGGGTTCCTATGGGGTCTACAGCGTCTTTATGGGGTTCCTATGGGGGCTATGGCATCTCCATGGGGTTCCTATGGGGTCTACAGCATCTCTATGGGGTTCCTGTGG